>JAUJYZ010000244.1:0-170000 GCA_033675265.1 Actinostola sp. cb2023 | reverse complement strand
TTGTTTGCTCTGCGCTTGGAGAATTCGCTCCATTTATTTGCTAGCAATACATGCAGAAAGTGGGTTTAACATAAGCAATGTAGCGGGTAACTGGTGTATAATTGCCGTCAAATCCCTAGATAAATAGAGAAATAAGACAAGCACCATACGTATGACTCAGATTATAAACCAAGCCGACTAGAGAGAAAGAACAAGAAGCCTTGGATGTACTTTACTCAATCTTGCATATCAAAACAAACACGCCAGACAGCGCAAGGCAGCGTTGAATACCATCAGGTCGGGGGATCTTTTCTCACTTTTCTTCCGTATAAAACCCACATCAACACAGCTTAAAAGAAGAATAGTGCTTGAAATTATGTGATTCAAGTGATATAGAGTAATTAACTGTAAGGTTTATCGCATTATTCTAATTGGAATTAGAAGCTTATAATTTGGCGACGGCAGGTGTAAAGAAAAACCATTTCATAATTTCAATATTATATTCCTTTGCACCAAATACACCATTAAAGTTTATCAAAGATTTCTCTACTGGAATTCTCTCGAATTTTAACTCCAAAATCATTACACTTTTACAGCAGGCTACGATTTTAATTAACATTTTAACTAACAACCTTGGCTACGTACGCAGCTTTATAAAATAATAAAGTCTCTAATCGAGCCATGGAAAATTAATTTTAAACGTGCCAAGGGCTTAATACTTGCATAGAGTGTAGATCAGCGTTGCTAGGCTGAATATCATCACCGACTTTGCTATGTACAATATCTAAGGGAATAACGACATGGTGATCAGTTGCTGTGCAAATTCGCCATCGGCATTGTTCATCATCTGGCTTAAAGAACATGTGGTCTGATTATATACAATCAGTTTTTTAACAAAAGAGCGCTTTGTTTTAAAGTTAGCTAAATTCGAATGTACATAAAAGTCTTGGACGAGGGCTTCTCAGCTCAAACTCTACGGCAAAAGCGTAGTTCATCTAGAACTAAAACAACTTCAATAATTACTGTAATTTCTTGAGAGTTTAAGCTCCAGATTTTGGTGGATAAATTAGTTCATTAGCGTTCATTATTGATGTTATTGCGAGGCGTAGGCTAACAATAGATCTCTAGGGCAACTAGTTACATAGAGTAATACTTTATTGATTCAATTGTTTAAGAAGAGCACAAAATATAGACATATATCAAAATACTCCATAACTTTATATATATATATAAATCACAAATAGATGTTATTGCTCCGTGACACTTGCATGGTATCCGTTTCTAGGCGGATATAGTAATCTATATTGAGTGTTTTGAAACGATGGTATTATATACCCGGGCTTAAGCCCTCCAGAAGTAAAAAATGGCGCGAAAACATATTCCATTGTTCGACGGATATCAACAATGGATTTTATACGATTTTCGATTAACACAGACTAGGCTTTGTAATAATAATAATTATTATTATTTTGTAGACTTGTGAGTAAGGTTTCTATTTCTAGAATTCCTTCTTTTAGGCTGACAATTTTGGAGACCGAATGACTCGAACAAGGACTTCCCATGTGCATATATGTCACGTTTGAGGCATGTTTTGGTGTGCTAATCCATCACTTTAGATTGATTAATTTACGCATCGCCCTTCGGCAACGCAAAGCTCCTACGCTTGGCAAGCGTTCTAGAAGGGACCGGGAATGAGTCTTACTTGCAGTCGTCCAGCTAATAGGGTCAACATGTGGCTTCATTGTTTCAAACACTCTTGGACTAAAACATTGTATTGTCACGGCTGTAATCATCCGTCCTACGATGCAAGATAAAATCAGAACGATTGACTCGCCTTAGGGAATAACTAATCCCTAGTTACAAACACCTTCTAAAATTAGAAAGAATAAACTATTCCATCCAAACGAAAGAGTCAAGTGATTATAACTTTATCTAGACGTGCCACTCTGGTAAGAACTCGAGTTTTTTCCCCTTCTTTTCCGAGTTGATTGAACTCAAATCAGCCATGTGTTGACACGAGCCGTCCATACGATGGGAAATGAACTTGATCACAATAACTGTTACAGCCTCATCACCCGTGGTGGTTCTGCAACACTGATACGCACGTGTAACCACCAAACCCTAAACGTTGGCTGCCGCAACACTGCTATGGTTGCCCAGATGATGGATAAAGAATTCACCAAACAAAGCAACGTAGGAAGTTACGGTAATTCAGGCTCAGGTGTTGACTGATTGTCTTTTTACTTATAGTCAATGAACTATAGTACATTAATGTTGGGAGTCGAGAAGCTTGAGCGTGACGTCATCGGGGTCCGGCAACTTGAAGCCGGCGAAACGTTAAGGCTAGAAAACTCACTCCTACGCATTTTGAACCACTCCATTGCACATATTCGAGTTGTAACTGTAAAAGTTCATAGATACTAGTTATACCCTAGTTTCGTATACACAGTCTGTAAAACAGCTTTTACAGTTCATTCTCACCTTGCATGACCAGAGCGCAATACTCAACTATCATAGACGTTACATATCTATAAGTGTCATTGACGTAGTTCAAGTGGACCGGTTTTTATCATTTCTAAAAGGTTTATTCCACGAGGAACATGACTTAAGAGTCGCCTTTTTGAATAGAACAAAATTGTAAACAAGTATTTTGGAGTTTGGCGGAGTTTGTGACTGTCTGCATATAATGCCATTAACATATGACAATAGAAAACAGCGCTGCAAAACGACCATACAATACGATCATTTTGGGTGAAAACTTTGATCGTTTCAAGTCTTGTATATCGACTCGCAAGAACCTCAAACCATAACTTTATGTTGTAGAAGTACACTCCTACTCATGGTTTAATGGCGTGGCCGTGTTTGGTATCGGCCGTGGCTTTGGGGTGATCGCGTGGTAGTTTTACCAACTATTGTTCACCAACATGTGGCCGCTTTGTTCACAATCATCCATGTACATCCTTGCAATTACATCGCAGAGAGCGAAGACGACGCAGCAGCCATTCCAATAGTCGTCAACTAAAGCAAAACATAAAGAATTCGAACGCAATGTAGAAGCACTTTCAACACAGTGCGCGGCAAATATGCGGCAAAAATGAACTCAACTTTCAGTCGTAAAATGGATTTGAAATAAGAAACGTTTTTTTCTCACTGCTCTTTTTCAGTTTGTCAAACGGAATGATAAGTGTATCTTGTAGTTTGGTCTATTGTTTGGACCCTAACACCACGCTAATGGGTGACGCATAACAGAATTTGTCAACAAAGATATGTTTATAACTGTGCGTTTATTACTTATAAAATCAATGTAATTCTTTCTTCGTATAAAAAGCTTCTATCACGTCAAAGGATCGTCCACACTTACACTATCAGATGTAAACATTTCAACCTAACGTAACGGAGTAGCAAGCGAGTTTGACGTACACACGGATGTTTGTGAACAATCCATACTGCGGTTAAACCACAACCACATTGCAAAAACAAAAATATTATTCTTTTAATTCAAAAACGGTTTGAAAAGAGAGCTATTCTGATATGTTGATAAAACCTCTCTAAAGCAACCGTATCTTTTAACCGACCAAAAGCGACCACCACGTAACTTTACACTTCGACCATAATCATGCATATACAGAAACGTGAGGCAGTATATTTATCAAACTGCAAGCGAGAGTTTCTATTAGATCTGTAGCTATATATCAAGTGAAATTCTAATGGAAAAAGACAAACCTATCGGATAGACAGGTTGATGTAGGGGTAATATATAGCACGTCCATAAATAGCTCAAGTGAAGTCAGTGAATGAGGAGACCCCGACTGTGGCACGCATTGCCGCAGGACAGCAAATGAAGCCCAAAAAGACAATTAAGCCGAGGAAATCAAATATCCGACGAGACCGACTTGACGCCAGGCGTCAGTATCCGGCACATCCCTTAAAGTTGCATATGAATTCGAAAAGTAATAGCATAAGACAGTTATACCCAACGTTAGAAGTTGTGGAGCGAGTGGGTCCATAAATGTGTTGATAAACGCTTAGAGGAATTAGAGGTCATACCATGGTATAGGGAGGGCGTGGTCGATGGTCATGCAGGGTATTCTGGTGTGAATTATATCAATACAAATAATACAGCTGATACTAAGACTATTGCGCAACTTTGTGGTTATGTTAACAATTATTGAGAGGGAAGAAGCCATTCCAGTGCTGTCCGGCAAAAGGAAGCCATTAAAGTGTTTTGAAAACTGGTTCCCATCAGAGGAAAGCCATTTGAGTGTCAACCACTGTCGATAGAGGGATGCCATGCTTTTATTTACAGGAAAAAAAATGAATGATTCAAAAACTGCACCCCGTCAAAAGGGGTGGATAGCGCTATATAAATAAAGATATTATTATTATTATTATTAAAAGGGAAACCACTTAAGTGTCGTAACGGAAGGAAGCCATTTGAGTGCAATGCTGTTCGTAAATGCTTCGTTCCGGATACACAACGTGTTCTTCCCAAATCCATCATTTTATCGTCATCGATATCCACATCATTTCCATAGCAACCAATCTAGTGGACATCAGAGTCGTTCTTAGTTCTTTAGCTGTCTGTAACTGATCTACGACGTACAATTTGATGTTGCGTAAAGCTTAACGTCGATACATTCTCGGTTCTTTTTGATCCCGGCAGCTGAATCAAAGGCCTCGAGGCCAGAGCCGTGTTGTGATGTCCTAATAAAGGTTTAGTTGACTTACCACGAGCGCAAGTCGTGTGGTTTCGACAAACTAATAAGTACGACACAAAAGCTCATCAATGTCACAGAGATCACAGAATGACATTAATTAAAAGACGACTCAGTCAGTAGGCTAATGTTTGCTTGTAGTTTTGGAAAGCCATGTCGAAGTTCCAAGAAAACCATTTAGCAGTTTTGGACAACCATTTAGCAGTTTAGAGGAAAACCAATTCGCAGTTCGTGCTGGTCTGCACCTTACGCAATTAAGACTGCATGCAAACAAAGTTTCTAATAACTAGTTTGTACGAAAAACCTGCTTTCTTACTAAGTAAACAGAAAGCCAATTAAGTGCAAAATGAGGAATCTTTGTTTGTTTTGTGAGTGAAAGAAACACATATATGATTGTAAAAAGATAGACTGTAGGAGTCAACAGAATCGTAAAAGTGTACCTACATCGCTTGCCGAAGATCGTTCTTCTGTCGGTAGCATAAAGTCAATTAATAGCCAAGAATGAACATGAGAAAGAACAATTAACACCAAAATCTACAACTTTGCAAGTGCATTCATGTTTTTGATACTCAGTAGATGCAACTTATCTTAATGGAAATACGGCAATAGATTCTAACACTGAAGTAGAAAGCCATTTGAGTGCAAATGAAAAACCCATTTCAATGCTAAAGCCATTTGAGTGCAAATGAAAACCATTTGAATGCTAAAGCCATTTGAATGCTAAAGCCATTTGAATGCTAAAGCCATTTGAATGCTAAAGTTGTTTGAATGCAAAACAGAAAACTGAACATCAAGTCTGACATGCTTTATTGTACGAATCCATGGGACTCGAAATGCAGAAAATATATATGAAAGTAACAAATTGTTTTCTCGACGTGGGGTTAGTTTAAAATCGGTTTATGAATTGTGTTTTGATTCCCAACTGACGGGCGAATCTCATGTACTCTAAGGAACAATACGTTACTGGGCGAAATATCTTCTAATCAATTATATTCGCCTTTACATCCAATAATCTCTGTTTGTATATTCTTCATTTATATGCCAATGAAATCTAACAACAATCAATCTGACAGTGATTGAAAAAGTTAAGAAAAGTACAAAGTTTTTCAAACTAAATTCTTCGCCCGAGGGGCCTTGTCTTGAAACCTACTTAAATATATTGCTTTACTGAGATCTATTGGTCTGTAAAAGTGTTTAGCTTTGGCCATGAGGACTGTCGGTAAATGGTAAACTGCTGGAGTTTACGGCATCTTTATTGAGTAATTACAGCATTTTCGAGAACGTCAGAAAACCATTTGAATGCTAAAAATAATATTTGAATGCAAAGATCATTTGAATGACCATTTGAATGCTAAAGTAATGTTAGAAAACCATTTGAATGCTAAAGTAATGTTAGAAAACCATTTGAATGTCAAGATAATGTCAGAAAACCATTTGAATGCTAAAATAATGTCAGAAAACCATTTGAATGCCAAGATAATGTCAGAAAACCATTTGAATGCTAAAATAATTTACTGCGTCATTACGGAAGCAAAAAGCCATGCGGATGCTTATGACGCTTTCTTAAGAACACTTGTAATGGCAAGCATATTCCACTATGGAAACCATTGAAATGCCTGGTTCCTTTCATAAGAAACCCATTTAAGTGCTTGATGTGGCATTCGGAAAGCCATTTCAATGCATGGTTCTTCAGAGAGCCATTTGAATACCAGGTGTATAGTTAGCAATTTGCTTTATTCACGTCACAGAACTGCAAGGTGTCTTTTCTTGCATAAGAACTGAAATACGGCATTTAAATGGTTTTTGTTCGGATACGTGTTGCAAGAACTAAGGACGTCTTTCACAATGTTCATTAATATCAATACAATCAGTTGATACTCTACAAATAATCCAAATCACCTAAAAAGACCTTGTAATTAGAACCACAAACCAATTCATTTAAAACTTAACGGAGGGTTTTTGGATCAGCATTTGCAAATATTCGATAATTCAGAAAGCCATTTCAATGCTCATCAATGAGTGCATATGGTAATCAAATGGTTATCATCAGGAATTGAGCCAAATACGGCTGAGTTTGTCAACTGTTCGTTCGTCCTCGTTAGCGTTGAGAGTAAAAGTTGCAAAAGACAAGTATTTGATTACCATGTACACTCATTGATGGGCACTGAAATGGCTTTCTGAATTACCGAATATTTGATTTTTTTTTCCGTGTTCAACTTTCGACGGTTGTTTTGAAACGTAGCACCATCCGTTCACCAAAACTGTTCATTGGGTTTTAAACGAGATAAAAACATACAGGTAGATTGACGAACGTGTTAGAAAAGAATTAACAATGAACATTAATTAGATTGGAAGATTGAAATTTAGTACCTGAAGGTGGCTGTTTTTCTTCCTTTGATTGGGAAACTCGAGATGTCAACTCAAATGTTTCCTCTAAAAAGCCACTAAAAATTCAATACAAAGTTGCAACATTTTGTAGTTTAATAAACAATAATGATTGTGGTTGTAATTTTAATTGCTCTGCGGGTTATTTTGTGTTTTTGACTTTCTTGGCTGAGTTTTTTACCTCGAAAACCATGTCAAGACTATTGAATATTAATCACCGATAATAAGATTATTCCACTGTATTTAGGGTTATGCATGCTATGTATGGAACCAGTTGTATGTATCAGCAACAAGTATTACTAGCAGTTTCTCCATGTAACAACAAGCAACCTCTAATTTGGTTTATCAGTCAAACCCGGTACTTCTGCGTCTTTCAAGAGCGCAGGCATATTTTCAGGAAAACTAGTCAAAATTAAACGAAGAATGACAACGTTGTAATGGCTTTTTACGGCGAGCACTGCAATGATTCTACATCGCAATGGCGTTTTTAGCACTGAAATGGCTTTAAACACTGATTTGTGTTCTAACATTGAAATGGCTTCCAAATGTTTTCGAGCAGTTTGAGGTTTTTGATCTCAGAGCGATTATTTAAAGTTTAAAACCAATGGATGGTTGGATTGACCTTAACGGGTATCCTGTTCTGTTTAGATTTCACTCACCAAAACCACGAACCGGCTAAACAGTGGCGCGTGCAATCAAAGTACTGAACCAGTGATTTTAACGGGTAAAACCCTTGATAAAAAAATCCCGGGAATAATCCGATTACGGAGAAATCTTCCAAGCATTGCAATGGCTTTCGATGGACAGTGAAATGGCTTTAATTCGGCGAACATTGCAATGGCTTTCAGAAGGCTTTTTACACTAAAATGGCTTCCTTGTTCTAAAATGGCTGGAGTTTTTTTACGAACAATTTAGCGTAATTTCTGAGACATTCAATTCCTATTTTTACACTAAAATGGCTTCCTTGTTCTAAAATGGCTGGAGTTTTTTTACGAACAATTTAGCGTAATTTCTGAGACATTTAATTCCTATTTTTACACTAAAATGGCTTCCTTGTTCTAAAATGGCTGGAGATTTTTTACGAACCTCTTGATGCCAAAACAAAACAATTTAGTGTACCGTATTTTTGAGAAGTTTAATTTTGAAGTTGTTTTCAGTTTCACTGCCAAAAAGAGCTTCAGTTGCTGTTGGCTTCTCTTTTAGAAAATAATTGAAACTAAATTAATGTTAAATGAAAAAGTAAAAAACACATGTGCGCAAAATATTTTTTACGAAATTCAGATGATTTCAGGACAGTCTTTGCTAATTACCTCTAATTGTTGCAAGTTTGATAACTCTTTCATAACAATCTTGCAGCTGCTCAATTTGTGTAAAAATCAACGTAATTCAAATGCAAACCGCAAACTCGCTACAAACACAGTACCGCGGTGGCCTCAAGTGGCTCAGATAGAGAAAAGACGTGAAATTTATACTTTAATTATGGTTACCCGCCTCAAGTGAATTTGTATTTGTGGATTATCTTCGCCTTCCAATTACCACTTGTAAAATGGATTCTTATTGAGACTTTATTTAAACGCAAAATATCCACCCGTAAATCAAATAAATATCTGCTGATGAGCGAGCAATGGTTGACTTAAGAAAGCCAGTTAAATGCTATGTTATAGTATTTTGGATTGGATTGCTCACTTGGTCTTTATCTGCCGAAATCTGAGTGCATTTGTAATCTTTGTTTGTTCTCTTCTGTCATTTTCTTATAATAAGTTTCTAGGACAAAAGCTTGAATTAGTCCACGGACTTAGATGTGTTGGAACTCTGGACGCAAACAAAAGAACACGTGCACCGGTGTTCACTCAAGTGCACCAAAAAGCCATTTCAAAGTTCACTCCAAAATGCTATTTCAATGCTTATTACTCGGAAAACCATTTCAGTGCTCATTCCAAAAGCCATTTCAATGTTCATTCCAAAAGCCATTTCACTGCTAGAAAACCATTTCAAAGCTCACCATCAAGAAACCTTTTGAAAGTTCATTGAAACTTTAATAAATCCGGTACCAGAATTTACAAGAAAAAATTAAAGCTATACCCGTTTATTCCCAGGCTAAATAAAACTTAACAAGTAAAAAAATTAAATAGTTTACAGATTGGTTGCAAAGTGTTAGTGAGCGGACGCTAGAATCCATAGTAAGGTTAACCCCTCTACCCCAGTGGTGACATCCATCTGTTGGCTTTAGAGACATTCCGAGACAAAGGAAAAGGCCCTTGACAACCGCGTGCCAAATTCAGATATGTAAAAAGCGTGATTGTTTGACTAAACATCGTTTTGTGGAGCGCTGAGGATGATGCGCTTGAATGGTTTCTCAGGTCACGTGGTTAACCAAGTCAACCTTGCAAAATTACCTGCAGTTCTAACTAATCGTAGGATGGTCGATGGGTACTTTACTTTCACCAGTTTCCTACCCGCAGAACCATGATTTCTACTACAACCAGGTTCAAAATTCTCAATCCATGCAGTATGGGATTATTATCATCATTCATCAAAGATTTGATCCATAACTCCAGTCACAAAAATTTAAGTCCAAATCTTACGATTCGTAATCCATTCTGATTGGTCAGTCCCAAGAACAAAAGATTAGACAAAGAAATCGAATTTCCTCGTGGTGGTTGACAAATGTCAAATCCCTGCGATTGAGTGCAAAAAGACAGTCATATGTTCTACTACCAACGCAACCAAACCAGACGGGAACTATGTAGATTCCGTTACACTAACAATAATTAACAGTGTTATTATCTATTATATAACTTAATCAACTAGCTGATAAGGAAGTATATGGGAGTCTGTTAGAGGGACATACTTTACTAACAAATTACAGAGTAGTGAATAATAAATCAGCCTATTCAATATTGATGAGTTTCTTCGCTCGAGTAGTTGCATTATTTGAGTTAAATAAGCCAGTTAAAAAGGCAGATACGATATAGAGCGAACTGCACGTGTCAAAAGCCAGCCGCCGAGACGTCATGCTAGGGTAACAGCTGATTGGTTACTAGCTATGCACGTGTCAACTCACTGAACTACACCTGTCATTTTATCTGCAGGTGAATATCAATTTATTTGTCGCCAGTGTTCACAAGTGTTTACGTTCCCCAATACCCTAAAAGCACACATCGTATTTGACTGCGCAAGGCATCGACGAGCTGACGGATATAAAACCTGGCCAACTCGCACACAGACACTATCGCTACAACATCGCCGCTCCGTACGGACCAAAGTCAAGCTGGAAAGCAGTTCAAAGGATATGAGCACTCTCTACTTGAGTCCTAATTCGGAAACAGATGTTCTGCAAGTTTCCAAGGCTGTAAACGATACGATGGGAATTAAACCAGAATCAGAAAGTTCGCGGACAAGTCACAGCAGTAATTTCATGACCATTTCTGACACGCCTCACATAACTCTATTATCGGACACAGAGACGAAACAAGTACTCAACTCCAACGGCAGTAGTATGGGATTTGGAAGCTCGATGAACAATTTTAATGGAATGAATGGCTTCAGTAATTTTAACAATTTACCACTGGCAATGAACCAGTTTCCATTTTTGTCCAATTTTAACGCTGATCAGTTCATAATGAAGGAATCACCCAGAGGTCTACACGACACAGGTAGTGATGGAAATACAACTCCTAAATCACCACCACCGTTTCCAATGCCATCTGGGACAGAATCGCACATCATCAAGTCTCCAGAGAGACTCCAGCCAATTCTCACGCCTCTCACACCCGTCAGTTTACCATCGTTCAACTCGGACTCTTTTGGAATGAAGGAAACGATGAAGAATACTTCCCTACCTCAACCTGCAAGCCAACAGTTTAATGCAAGCTACAGTGGATTTAAAAGCCCCGATCTTGGAAGTGTTCCAACATCAGACTTCCCTTCCATTTCACGACCTCTCTTGAATGATCTGAATGGAATGAGATACAGTCTTGCACAAGATTCCTTCGGACAACAGCACATGGACATGCTATCTAACCCTGCGTTTCTACTTCAACCGAGACCACCTCTGTGCAGCCCGTCAGGCATGCCCGCCTTCTTCAAGTATGGCTATCCCCAAGGCTTTTCAGCCATGAACGGACAACCACCGGTCGGACTTCCCAGCCCGATGATGTTCAATGGAGAGCAAACTATTAACCGGTTGCCAACACCTACGAGCAATCAGCCACAAGAGGTTGTTAGCATTAACGGCGGTGGCTCGCAAATTATACAAGAAAAGAACAAACCAGGCTGCAGCGAAGATATGATCAACGACCTTAACTCCAAGAAAGTTAACAAAGGTTACCTATGTGAACTATGTGGTAAGCTTTACACGAGAAAATATGGCTTGAAAATTCACATGCGAATTCATACAGGGTACAAACCCTTAAAATGCAAGTACTGCCAAAAACGCTTCGGGGATCCTAGTAACATGGCCAAACACATACGCCTACATGCAGTTGGGGACACTCCGTATAAATGCCAGTATTGTGGGAAAGTACTAGTTAGAAGAAGGGATCTTGATCGTCATATCAAATCTCGACATCCCAATGGACGATGAGTTTATATAAATATAGAGAGAGAGAATTAGATCGTTCCTTAGTTAGGTTATACATTTAGTACAAATTATTTTGTTGAAGTTTAATTGAATATCACTTCTGTGAAGATGAGAGATTCACTACGAAGCAATTGGCTTCAGAGCAGATAGAATTGTTTTCATTCATTCATTTCATAATCAACAAGAAAGAACTTTATACATGGAAATATTATAACTTTGTAAATAAACACTGATAAACGAGAAAATACAAAAGACGGCGGTAATCAACCCCCCAAGATTTCATTTTAAAAGAATCCTAAAACATTCATAACTTTGTAGAAATAAAGACCTCGGAAACAAATAAAGACATTTGAAAAGGCTTTAAAATGGCTTAACGTTCATATAGTGTAAACCCATTATATATTAATGACACATGCTAGAGTTGTTTGCGCCAGAAACATAGTCAAGATACCAGTCCTGTAGCACTTAATCAACAGTCTTGCTCGACAAATCTAGGAAAGGGGGCAAAAATCATCTTCAACGCAAAAATTCCAAGTTTTTTAATCAGCGCTTTTGGTAAAGCAATTTTTTGACGCTCAGGATGCGGTGAGTAATACCTTACATTGACATATGATTACGTAGTTGAAAACATTTATTCATTTTCGCGACTTCGTACTGTGTTGCCTTGAATTTCACGCAAGTGAGAATTAAAACTGAAGGCGGTAACTAACGTTAAAGTTACTGGAGTCAATCGAGGAAAATCTTGCGCTTTTTGATAGTTTACCATAGAAAATACAATAAAAATTATAGTTCGCTCGAGCGAGGAGCACGTTCATTGTACATTGTGTGGTTGAGCGTTTCTTAGGTGAAGCTAGTACGGCGTTTGCCATTTCTTCTATTGTCTTTCTTTACTTTTAGAAATGTAGATTCCAATTAAGTAGGACGTCAAGTATCTTCTTTGTAGAAAATAGAAGCCCGTGGTTTACAAAACGAATAGTTTTCTCACTTGATAACACAAACGATGAGTGATTAAGACTAATTTTCTCAGCAAAGGCGTGAGACTGAGCTAGTTTGACCAAGAACCTTTGTTAACCATTTTACATTTAGTTTCCTTTAACACAAAAGAGTTCAAAAGAACCATTGTTTTCGCAGACAAAATTCAACTCTCACGCTCTGTTGGCTATGTTGTGTTCCTCGAGACATCGTGAACACTATAGTAAATCGTGGAGAAAGTACCTCATCTTGCACAATCTTACTTCTCACTGACAATGTCTTTCCACTCAATCTTTTTTAACAATAAGAGACACAAATATCGAGTAAAGAGGAGGATAACTAGCGCTACTGTGTGTATGTGTATCAGCGAGGCGTGTTCGTTTCTAAACACAACGACAAAATGATTCGCAGTTCAATCAAATTCTCAATTCCTGTCAGTCCTCGTTTCTGGTTGTTCTGACTTAACGTTTTCTTGTACGTGTTTTCAATTGCTTAAAGCTATGTCAGACTTTTGATTCTAACATTTGTTGTAATAGAAAAATATATTGATGAACCGTTTGACATTTTGCAATGCAATACGTAATATTATTTGACATTTTTGAGCAAAATACGATCGAAATTAATTTTGAATTTCACAAGAACTTTTCTCCAAATGGTTTATTTTCTAGTTTTGGAGGTAATGGCATTGACTTTGACGTGAATTTGAAAGAACAACAAGGCTGTATATGGCTGATTATGACTTTCAACTAATCTGACAAAGATCATTACTGCATGGGCACGTGTTTGTAGAACAAGTTATCAACATTCGAATATATCCAGTGTTTGCACATCGGCTAAATAGATTAGTCTAATAGACCTGGTAAAATCAACAAACTTAAACTGCAGTGTGATTGCTCTAGTGTGAATGACCCTAAATCTTCTGTCCTGTACTTGCTCAAACTGCCTGCATCCCCAACACTCAAAAAGGCGTTGTCAAGCCTACTACATGCAATAGTCAAATCCAAGTTATGCACACAGTCCTAATAATACACAGCCAGTCTTGCAAATATTGAAGATAGTTTTAGTATACGGGTTCATGCATGTTTTAAATCATTACAAGTGGCCCAGACCTTCTAGAAAACGATATATATGCGTATCCTTTGCTGCAAACAACATGGTTCATTTAGTTCAGCGATAAAAGAGGAAAATTGACAAACCGGCGATAAGCAAACACAACAGATCACTTCAGTTGGAAAGGTAGTGAAAAGATATTGATACTTTCGCACGATTAGAATCACGATTAGAGTGCAGATGCAGGCTGTATACGTTTGGTAGCTTGTTGTGTCTGTCGGAGGGAGAAATGATTAACTGAAACAGTATCCAGGATTTCGTTGAGTTTGGTATCAGTTGTTTTGTTATCCCCTTCGTGCGACCAAACCGCACTTGAAGACATATGGGGACTGACCTCTTCTAAGATGAACATCATTAGTCCGCCTGGGCTAATGATTTACAGTGATGCCTCACTGGTATCCAGTCATCCAGACAAGCTCGTTTGCAAACAGTGCATAGCTAGTTCAATGAAAAAATTGCACCAAAATTTGCTGCTCTGAAGAATAAATATCAGTCCGTGTTGTAGCAAAATAGTGGTATGAAACTTGCTATAAAGAAGAAAGCTAAATGATTTTATATGCACGGTTAATGTAAAGTTAACTTGAAGAAAATGGTAGTTGGAGTACTGTATGGATGAGATACTTTGAAAAATGTGTTTTTAACAACATGAGCAATTTGTTCAATGATTATCGACTGAAGTGTGCGATATTTTTCAAACAATCCAATTGTTTCACGGTAAAGTTTCTACTCCGACAACTGAGAAAAAAACAAAAATCAAACTTTACTCTTTACTGACTTTCTCCGTCGGTTGAATCCAAATATTCATTCAAAGTGTTGTTATTTTAAATTAAACTACTTTTGGTTGACCGTAGTTTTTCAGTCTGCTAAATTTAAACTAAACTAATTAGCTTGTTAGTATTCAGTGGTTCAGTTAGAATATTCATGTACATGAACATCAAACAGTTACGTAACAGACACGCTACTACAGCACGGTATAACAATATCATTGAATGAAACTTTTGTTCAAAAACTGGCAAGTGAAATGAGCAATTTCATCCAAAAATAACTGCTCACTTCTTTGTCCATTTGGTTTTGATTCGCTAATGAAAATATTTGATTTTCTATCTTGAACAACAACAGCTAACATTTCAGTAAGGATTTAGCAGACCGTGAGTATTTTGGTTTCCAGTTTGGGTGTTAAAATACAACTATAAAGATAACGAACGACTGGAGCGACTAATGTAGGAAGTACTTGTGTTTTTAAGATAACATTCCTTGTTTCACGAGATAGATTTTAAAAAGAGAGCGAACATCTAATCAAAATAAATACTACAATATAACAAGAAGGGTTTATATAAGGGTTACACTGAAACTGGAGACTACAACACGTAGTCCAAAGTTATTTTGTTTTTTTGTTTTCAACAGAGACAACAGATTTGTAATATTTTGAAAAGCGCGAAAATAGAAAATAACTTTGAATTTGTGCGATGTTTCTCATGGCTTTTTGAGCTTCGGTTTCTATTATTGCGTCAGTCTGCTGCTGCAAATCAAATGAACACGTCTGTTAACAATCAATTGAACAGTAATTACAATATGCTATGGTATCCTGACTTGTCATGACAAAAATCTTGACGTATTCGTTGTTCGGAGTTGATACTGAGTGGGGCGACTTGGGAGGTGATCGGTGATAAAATGCTTCAACTGAAAGCCCCTAATTCCTCTATACCCCTTGTTGCGAAAGTTATCGAAAACTGAATGGAGTTATGAATTCAAGCAACGTGTTCTTACGTGGCTATAGACATTCCAGTTCTAAACAATGGAGAAGAAAAGCTACCAAAATGGCACGTCTCACGCAATGGAATTTTGGGATTCTTCTGACGAGCGCAAATTTTCAGGGTTTTCTCCCGGGTTTTAGTGACCAGTTTTCCACCCTCGACTTGTAGCTTGTGATTTAGGGTCATTGAATTCAACAAGAAACAAGAAAACAAGTAGGAACTCAACTAAAGCAAAGTACCACCATCTCTATGATACATACAAACTGGTAGAGGATTTAGAAAACTTTCTGGTACCAAAGCCTGCTTCCGTATACTTGAAGCTCTAGGAAAAACGATGAATGTCCGCAAAAAGACAGAACGAAAAGTTTATTTCTTAGGGCAACGTGGTTCAATTGGGATGGTCTTTGTTGCATACTTGATTAGGCCGATAAGTTTTGTCTTTAGGATTTAGTGGATCTTGCTTTATTTTGAAATCAAAGAATAGAGCTACCTGTTCTCATAGGACCTGTTGTTTGACTCGTGAGAGTCACAAATAAAAGAAAAATCGCCGGCCAACACAGACATGAAATTTGTGTTTCCAAATAATTAAAATAAATAAACCATTTTTAGGGAAAATAAGAGTTGTTTGGTTGTATAGGCAGGGACACAAACCTTTAATGTACAGACACCCATGACTATATACTTCATCCATGTTGTTGCTATTTTACACTTAGAGAAATCACCGAAGCATTAGTTCAAGGACTGACACCGCCTGACAAACCCTTTAAACGAAAACACGGCGCGAGGTTTAGAACGAAACAAAGTTCAATAGATTAAAATAGAAATGAAAAACAAATAGTTTTATTCAAGCCAACGCGGAACACTGACCTGTATCAGTGTAAGTCAGTATAACTTATTGAATTCCACAAATCGATAATAAGCTAGTCTGTCTACGCAATACCAAGAGAAAGCGAGACAGATAGAACGAACGAAATTAAAAAAAAAAAAAAAAAAAAAAAAAAAACGAAACGAAAAACAGATAAATAGACGAAGAAAGAAGATAAAATATAACAGTAATATGACAGAAGAGAAAACGCAAATCGTATATATGATACGCAAAAGTTACACCAAGCAGTTTATGATCATCTCAAAGACTGTAGAATGAACAAAAACTATATCCTATCGATAAAAAATTGGTAGTTTTCAGCAAAGAGAGATGCAAGCAGCTCTAGCCGGACTAACTTATACATGTCCATAACCTGTGTCTGAAGACAACTGAAGCATGGACACGAGAAGATGTCAAAACCGAGTCATGATAGTCGTCGACCATGGAAAAATACTGTCTGTTTAAACAAACAAACATACATACATGCAAGCTTTACAATAACTAAAGTGTAGTCAAAATGATACAAACTGCGCTGAAAACACGTCTCTTTGAAAATCATTCCAAGTCGGCAGACAAGATGAAAACGAATGCTATAGAGAGACATTCTTTTTTCAAAAACACAATGTTGTGCCTTTATACGAGAAACCGTCTATTTTTGTGGTAGTAGATATGGCGCGGTTTTGGAGACGACTGTGCGCACGAGAAAAAAACAGACATTTAAATATGACGCAGTTTTCATCTCATTTCAACTTGGAAATATTATTTCCTGACTGAATCAAAATCATTAAGTCTTTTTCTACAAACTTTGGGATGAATTCTGTAATTTTTATTTTGTCTTTTGATTTTGCATTCTTTCAAAACGTTATGAAAGCCCTTTAGTTTCAATCAGTATCCCTCTTCTTTGGGTGTGCAATTAGAGCACACTTCATCGTTTACCGATGGGTTAATTAACTGATTTCCAATGTCAATGATTTTTGACAGCACGGCCCACCAGCGCGTGGAAATCTCGTGGTATACCCATAGTCACAAAATAGATTGACTGGAAACAGTTCACTTCGGTGTACACAAAGGTATCCCTAACGCTAGGGAACCTATAATTACCTAACAGTTAAGACATCCCAAGGGAGTCGAATAGATCCGTAAAGTAACGAATAGTAAATGCCAGTTAATTGAAATTAAAGCAAGAGTCTGCTTATTAACAGTTTTAATATATGTGTCTTAACTGGTGTGTTATTGTCTTGAGATTTACTGACTTGTTCTTTTATTTTGTTTAGTTTGCTTTAAAGAGTCAATAAAGTGGCCTTCCCATTAGCCCATGGCTAATTACGCATGCAACAAAGGGAATTAAGCCCTCAATCAACCACGCTGGAATGGTGTGGGGCGAGAAAAAACAGTAAATTAAAATCGTAAATCGAATTCCTCATTTTCTTAAAAATAGAAAACCTGGACCTTCACTTTAGGTATTTTATTCAGTATTACAATTCAGGGTACCGGGAGAGAATGAATTCTCTACCAGTTTGGATCACCAATCTGAACTCCTTTTTAATTCAAGTTGTTTTATTATTTCCTTGACTATTGATTGCCCGGGTGCGGCGATCACAAGCCACGTACCAGCCTTACTTCACAAACCACGTACCAGCCTTACTACGGTACATACGGTCCTTGACTAGTGATTGCCCGGGTGCGGCGATCACAAGCCACGCACCAGCTTTACTACGGTACATACGGTCCTTGACTATTGATTGCCCGGGTGCGGCGATCACAAGCCTCGTACCAGCCTTACTACGGTACATACGGTCCTTGACTATTGATTGCCCGGGTGCGGCGATCACAAGCCTCGTACCAGCTTACTACTACGGTACATACGGTCCTTGACTATTGATTGCCCGGGTGCGGCGGTCACAAGCCACGTACCAGCATTACTACGGTACATACGGTCCTTGACTATTGCCGGATTGCCCGGGTGCGGCGATCACAAGCCTCGTACCAGCCTTACTACGGTACATACGGTCCTTGACTATTGATTGCCCGGGTGTGGCGATCACAAGCCACGTACCAGCCTTACTACGGTACATACGGTCCTTGACTATATTATTGCCCGGGTGCGGTGATCACAAGCCACGTACCAGTCTTACTACGGTACATACGGTCCTTGACTATTGATTGCCCGGGTGCGGCGGTCACAAGCCACGTACCAGCCTTACTACGGTACATACGGTCCTTGACTATTGATTGCCCGGGTGCGGCGATCACAAGCCACGTACCAGTCTTACTACGGTACATACGGTCCTTGACTATTGATTGCCCGAGTGCGGCGATCACAAGCCACGTACCAGCCTTACTACGGTACATACGGTCCTTGACTATTGATTGCCCGGGTGCGGCGATCACAAGCCACGTACCAGCCTTACTACGGTACATACGGTCCTTGACTATTGATTGCCCGGGTGCGGCGATCACAAGCCACGTACCAGCATTACTACGGTACATACGGTCCTTGACTATTGATTGCCCGAGTGCGGCGATCACAAGCCACGTACCAGCTTTACTACGGTACATACGGTCCTTGACTATTGATTGCCCGGGTGCGGCGTCACAAGCCACGTACCAGCTTTACTACGGTACATACGGTCCTTGACTATTGATTGCGCGGGTGCGGTGATCACAAGCCACGTACCAGTCTTACTACGGTACATACGGTCCTTGACTATTGATTGCCCGGGTGCGGCGGTCACAAGCCACGTACCAGCCTTACTACGGTACATACGGTCCTTGACTATTGATTGCCCGGGTGCGGCGATCACAAGCCACGCACCAGCTTTACTACGGTACATACGGTCCTTGACTATTGATTGCCCGGGTGCGGCGATCACAAGCCTCGTACCAGCCTTACTACGGTACATACGGTCCTTGACTATTGATTGCCCGGGTGCGGCGATCACAAGCCTCGTACCAGCTTTACTACGGTACATACGGTCCTTGACTATTGATTGCCCGGGTGCGGCGGTCACAAGCCACGTACCAGCATTACTACGGTACATACGGTCCTTGACTATTGATTGCCCGGGTGCGGCGATCACAAGCCACGTACCAAGCTTTACTACGGTACATACGGTCCTTGACTATTGATTGCGCGGGTGCGGTGATCACAAGCCACGTACCAGCATTACTACGGTACATACGGTCCTTGACTATTGCCGGATTGCCCGGGTGCGGCGATCACAAGCCTCGTACCAGCCTTACTACGGTACATACGGTCCTTGACTATTGATTGCCCGGGTGCGGCGCGATCACAAGCCACGTACCAGCCTTACTACGGTACATACGGTCCTTGACTATTGATTGCCCGGGTGCGGTGATCACAAGCCACGTACCAGTCTTACTACGGTACATACGGTCCTTGACTATTGATTGCCCGGGTGCGGCGGTCACAAGCCACGTACCAGCCTTACTACGGTACATACGGTCCTTGACTATTGATTGCCCGGGTGCGGCGATCACAAGCCACGTACCAGTCTTACTACGGTACATACGGTCCTTGACTATTGATTGCCCGAGTGCGGCGATCACAAGCCACGTACCAGCCTTACTACGGTACATACGGTCCTTGACTATTGATTGCCCGGGTGCGGCGATCACAAGCCACGTACCAGCCTTACTACGGTACATACGGTCCTTGACTATTGATTGCCCGGGTGCGGCGATCACAAGCCACGTACCAGCATTACTACGGTACATACGGTCCTTGACTATTGATTGCCCGAGTGCGGCGATCACAAGCCACGTACCAGCTTTACTACGGTACATACGGTCCTTGACTATTGATTGCCCGGGTGCGGCGATCACAAGCCACGTACCAGCTTTACTACGGTACATACGGTCCTTGACTATTGATTGCGCGGGTGCGGTGATCACAAGCCACGTACCAGTCTTACTACGGTACATACGGTCCTTGACTATTGATTGCCCGGGTGCGGCGGTCACAAGCCACGTACCAGCCTTACTACGGTACATACGGTCCTTGACTATTGATTGCCCGGGTGCGGCGATCACAAGCCACGTACCAGTCTTACTACGGTACATACGGTCCTTGACTATTGATTGCCCGAGTGCGGCGATCACAAGCCACGTACCAGCTTTACTACGGTACATACGGTCCTTGACTATTGATTGCCCGGGTGCGGCGATCACAAGCCACGTACCAGCCTTACTACGGTACATACGGTCCTTGACTATTGATTGCCCGGGTGCGGCGATCACAAGCCACGTACCAGCTTTACTACGGTACATACGGTCCTTGACTGATTGCCCGGGTGCGGCGATCACAAGCCACGTACCAGCATTACTACGGTACATACGGTCCTTGACTATTGATTGCCCGGGTGCGGCGATCACAAGCCTCGTACCAGCCTTACCACGGTACATACGGTCCTTGACTATTGATTGCCCGGGTGCGGCGATCACAAGCCTCGTACCAGCCTTACTACGGTACATACGGTCCTTGACTATTGATTGCCCGAGTGCGGCGATCACAAGCCACGTACCAGCTTTACTACGGTACATACGGTCCTTGACTATTGATTGCCCGGGTGCGCGCGATCACAAGCCACGTACCAGCTTTACTACGGTACATACGGTCCTTGACTGATTGCCCGGGTGCGGCGATCACAAGCCACGTACCAGCATTACTACGGTACATACGGTCCTTGACTATTGATTGCCCGGGTGCGGCGATCACAAGCCTCGTACCAGCCTTACCACGGTACATACGGTCCTTGACTATTGATTGCCCGAGTGCGGCGATCACAAGCCTCGTACCAGCCTTACTACGGTACATACGGTCCTTGACTATTGATTGCCCGAGTGCGGCGATCACAAGCCACGTACCAGCCTTACTACGGTACATACGGTCCTTGACTATTGATTGCCCGGGTGCGGTGATCACAAGCCACGTACCAGTCTTACTACGGTACATACGGTCCTTGACTATTGATTGCCCGGGTGCGGCGGTCACAAGCCACGTACCAGCCTTACTACGGTACATACGGTCCTTGACTATTGATTGCCCGGGTGCGGCGATCACAAGCCACGTACCAGTCTTACTACGGTACATACGGTCCTTGACTATTGATTGCCCGAGTGCGGCGATCACAAGCCACGTACCAGCCTTACTACGGTACATACGGTCCTTGACTATTGATTGCCCGGGTGCGGCGATCACAAGCCACGTACCAGCCTTACTACGGTACATACGGTCCTTGACTATTGATTGCCCGGGTGCGGCGATCACAAGCCACGTACCAGCTTTACTACGGTACATACGGTCCTTGACTATTGATTGCCCGAGTGCGGCGATCACAAGCCACGTACCAGCTTTACTACGGTACATACGGTCCTTGACTATTGATTGCCCGGGTGCGGCGATCACAAGCCACGTACCAGCTTTACTACGGTACATACGGTCCTTGACTGATTGCCCGGGTGCGGCGATCACAAGCCACGTACCAGCATTACTACGGTACATACGGTCCTTGACTATTGATTGCCCGGGTGCGGCGATCACAAGCCTCGTACCAGCCTTACCACGGTACATACGGTCCTTGACTATTGATTGCCCGGGTGCGGCGATCACAAGCCTCGTACCAGCCTTACTACGGTACATACGGTCCTTGACTATTGATTGCCCGAGTGCGGCGATCACAAGCCACGTACCAGCTTTACTACGGTACATACGGTCCTTGACTATTGATTGCCCGGGTGCGGCGATCACAAGCCACGTACCAGCTTTACTACGGTACATACGGTCCTTGACTGATTGCCCGGGTGCGGCGATCACAAGCCACGTACCAGCATTACTACGGTACATACGGTCCTTGACTATTGATTGCCCGGGTGCGGCGATCACAAGCCTCGTACCAGCCTTACCACGGTACATACGGTCCTTGACTATTGATTGCCCGGGTGCGGCGATCACAAGCCTCGTACCAGCCTTACTACGGTACATACGGTCCTTGACTATTGATTGCCCGAGTGCGGCGATCACAAGCCACGTACCAGCATTACTACGGTACATACGGTCCTTGACTGATTGCCCGGGTGCGGCGATCACAAGCCACGTACCAGCCTTACTACGGTACATACGGTCCTTGACTATTGATTGCCCGAGTGCGGCGATCACAAGCCACGTACCAGCATTACTACGATACATACGGTCCTTGCAATGACGAGTAACCCGAAATGAAAAAGTATTCCTTCTTTAGCAACTTTTATTCATGTGGCGGGGGTGGGGCAGGGGGTGGGAGGATGGTGAAGGGTTATTGAAACTCCAGAGTCCCCCCCCCCCCCCCCCCCATGGAATAAATATGTTATGATACGAAACCTATTCCACAAAACGGTTAATTTCTACAAACTCTTAATTGATGAAAATAGTTCCTTTGTGCCAATCTTCAGTCCATACGTGCGAATGAATATTCCACACAACAAGAAAACATTTAACGAAAAATATGTTCAAAATTAAAGTAAAAATACAAAGATAATTTCTCAAATACATTTCTACACTTCAAATTTCATTGTTTAGAATATGTCTAAAGTTTCAACAATATTAATTAGTCGGGCTTCCTGTGGAAGGCCCGACTCTAGAAATGCAGAGCGTTCTTCTTCGTCGACCCCAAAAAGCATATTGGGTTCTACAGCGCATGCGCCCTGTGCCGGCCGCTCAGATAATTACCGAAGGCTCAAACCACATGGTTTATCAAGACGAGACATCGCACGTCGTCCTCTTTCTTCACAAACCTTGTCGAAGGAAGGTTATGTCGTCTTGTATTTGTATTTGGTATGGATATATTTATGGCACCAAATAAACTATTGTCATTTCTATGATTCGCTGAGTTTGTGAAATCGATTTTACAAAGAAAGCATGTTCTAGAGAGTCATGCATAATCACCCAAGGCTCCGTAAACAACATGGTTTCTTCACAAACCTTGTCAGTTGGAGGAAGGTTACTAGTATGTCGTCTTGTTTTTTATTATTTTTCTCCGTACGCGTCAACGTCGAGCTAAAGCCGAAGGAGACATGAAGTCTGGCCAAGAAAGATTAGAAAGCACAAACCAATCAGGGAAAGCACCGGAGGTCAAGGGGCCAAAATATAACTCGTCTAAATCTAAACTTTAGATTGAAACAGGACGCTCTAGTAGCGTGAAGTATATACTGTAAAGTTCGCAGTACTGAAATTGCAAGGAAAGCATGTTCTATCGAGCTCGAGTCACGCAACGACGAGCAACCAAAAACTGTTTCATTGTACATATACAATACTTTATGATCATTCTAAACCATAGTGTTTTATCTTTATAATCTATCTCTGAAACATTGCAACACGTACAATCTACGTATTCTGCACGGTGTTCGCTCAATAAGCACATTACATCACTACCTTGCCTACATGTTTGATGCATTAGTCTACGGCGCGCGGGCTCTTGCTCGAGCTTTATTGCCATTGACAATATTTCATTGACAATGGATATATGGTCGAGAGCAAATCAGATTCAGTCGAGATTACCGATCGCAGCAACCACTGCTTGCTTTAAGAAGCCCGACTTAACGCTACAAGAGCGTCTAGTTCAGTTTTAATTTCAGTTTTAGAAATCCACTCCAGCAAATATCCACCATTGTGTGTCAAAGAATCATGGTGCCATATAATTGGTCAGTCTGTGGTCCATAATTTCCTGTATTGACCAGCAAAATAAATTGTGCTCTGATAAATTCAAATATCAGCTATATAATATTTAAACATCTTTTTTTTTGTACATTTTTTTAAAAAATTAATTAATTTTTAGTCTTTGTTGTTTATGTCATTTTATAACCTTTGTATACATGTTACAAAAAAAATTATTAAACACCTTGTTAACATAATAATAATAATAATTTAATACTTATATAGCGCAAAAATTACATGTAAATATGATCTAATGCGCTTTACAGAATAAAAATAATAATGAAAAAAAAAAAAAAAACAATTTTCTTAACCTTGTTTGGCAGGTGTATAACTTACAGTATGGACCTGCACTTGGTTAATAAGAGCAATGAATGCATCCAATCATGAAATGAGAATTTGAAAGGGTGTATTAATGTTGCTAAGAGAGAGTTTGGAGGAATAATTTTATATGAAACTAGAATATTCAATGAACTTTTTAAAGTTTAAATCTAAAAATCGTTGACAACTTTGGAAGGGTTTCTTGTCTGTATTTCATTATAACTTATATAATAATAATAATAATTTATAAATTATAAGTTTATAAATTTGTTAAATTTTCCAACAACTTGGAGCTTTCAGTTAGTGTCAGTCGTATCAAGAACTTTCAACCCGCCAGGATTCTCATCAGGATGGAAGTGCCGGTTTGACTTTAGTGTTTTGTTTATAATAATAATAATTTATTTCTTCAATAAGCGCATTCCAGAATATCTCATACAAAAGCAAGTTTCTTGGTGACTGAGTTAATAAAAGTTTTCAGTGGAAAAAGAATGAATCCAAATGACATGGATGAATAAATGAGAAAGAAAGTGAAAGAGAAATGAGAAATGGGAAAAGCAGTAAGAAACATGACAGAAAAGAAGAACGGAAAACAAAAGATAAACATGAATGCTTGAAAATCATTGTGGTCACCCTGTGGTTGTACTGAACACAGGGATCCCAACATTGAACCTGTGCAGTATAAGTACATGGGCTACCTGTGCTTTGAGCATAAGTAGCTTGGGCTGCCTGTGCCTTGAGCATAAGTAGCTTGGGTGCCTGTGCCTTGAGCATAAGTAGCTTGGGCTACCTGTGCCTTGAGCATAAGTAGCTTGGGCTACCTGTACCTTGAGCATAAGTAGCTTGGGCTGCCTGTGCCTTGAGCATAAGTAGCTTGGGCTGCCTGTGCCTTGAGCATAACTGAGCAGCTTGGGCTACTTGTGCCTTGAGCATAAGTAGCTTGGGCTACCTGTGCATTGAGCATAAGTAGCTTGGGTTACCTGTGCCTTGATCATAAGTAGCTTGGGCTGCCTGTGCCTTGAACATAAGTAGCTTGGGCTACCTGTGCCTTGAGCATAAGTAGCTTGGGCTACCTGTGCCTTGAGCATAAGTAGCTTGGGCTACCTGTGCCTTGAGCATAAGTAGCTTGGGCTACCTGTGCCTTGAGCATAAGTAGCTTGGGCTACCTGTGCCTTGAGCATAAGTAGCTTGGGCTACCTGTGCCTTGAGCATAAGTAGCTTGGGCTACCTGTGCCTTGAGCATAAGTAGCTTGGGCTACCTGTGCCTTGAGCATAACTGAGCAGCTTGGGCTACCTGTGCCTTGAGCATAAGTAGCTTGGGTTACCTGTGCCTTGAGCATAAGTAGCTTGGGCTGCCTGTGCCTTGAGCATAAGTAGCTTGGGCTACCTGTGCCTTGAGCATAAGTAGCTTGGGCTACCTGTGCCTTGAGCATAAGTAGCTTGGGCTACCTGTGCCTTGAGCATAACTGAGCAGCTTGGGCTACCTGTGCCTTGAGCATAAGTAGCTTGGGTTACCTGTGCCTTGAGCATAAGTAGCTTGGGCTGCCTGTGCCTTGAGCATAAGTAGCTTGGGCTACCTGTGCCTTGAGCATAAGTAGCTTGGGCTACCTGTGCCTTGAGCATTTATTCTGTATGGCATATCGAGTTTTATAGTCTTGTTGTCACAAATTACGCAGAAAATATAACATACACGGCATTAATACATTCATACTATAATTCGTGTAGAATTGATGATAAGTGGATGTATTCTTGCTGGATTCTGTCGTACAAGCATTCCCAATTCCCGGGCCAATAGTCACACATAGTTTAGCGGCAAAACAGTCTTCAAAATCATACAATACACACTCATTATTCTTCCTCGTCAAAGTCTTTGTACATTAATAACATTTAGGCTTTCTTCTTCGACTATGTCGGTCATAAACAAACAAGTTTTGGGCGTAGCTTGGCTAGCTCTCAATGTAAACACGAATTTGATACCGCTTTTCAAAGCGCCCGCGTTGACCTGGGGTCATGACGTCATTGAAAATGCGCGGGGAAAAAAATGCAGGGCGCGTCAGTCATATTTTTTCTTTTCTTTTTGTTTGTTTATTTGTTTTGTTGTTTTTGTTATTGTTGATGCGTTTGGTCTGTTGTTCTGTTCGTAAAATAATAAAATAAGTGCCTCCAAAAACAGTGTATTTGAGACGGACGATCATAACCGTTCACAAATATATATTTCATTCTTCATTTTCTCTTCTTTGGAATTTTTTGGGTAGGGGTGTCGCACCGCCATAACTTGCTCAAGTCATGTTTACAACACGAGTTGTGTCGTCTAAATCAACCCTACCATGCATTTACTTACCACTCCTAAGTCATGTTGTAAGCTAGTTGCATGCGATGGTTGTAGGCAAAAGTTGTACCGTGTAAATCGGCCTTCACCCTATCCCAGACCTAAAACGGCAATTTTCCGTACCCTATCCCAGACCTAAGCTTGAAAATATATACCCTTTCCCAGACCTTTAGCTGCAAGTACGGGCCAAGTACGCATTAGATTACACACTGTCTAAAACACATTGAAATGATATTGCATAGCGTTGTTTACTCAATTCAAAAACAAAATTGACAGAACACGTCCGAGTTGTTGCAGATAGACAAAAAAAACATAACCAGATAAAAGCCAGCCAGAGTGGAGCATGATCACTGCAAAAAAAGATCATACCCTAACCCAGACCAAAAGCCAAATTGGATACCCTATCCCAGACCTCTTGACGGCTTGAAAACTGACCCGGCATACCCTATAGGGCGGCACATACCCGTATACCTTTTATATATATATATATAGCATTTTTTATTTTTTTATTTTATTTTATTTTATATATATTTTTATTTTTATTTTATATGTATACCTTATATATGGGAGTGGCTAGGTTCCTTTATTCCTGTTTCTTTTGTTATGGCAGCTAAGCACTGATACATAAAATGCATGATTTCCTTGCCTGTTAGTTTGCTTTAATCATTAACTTTACCATTAAGATATAACAGTTCAATCATATCTGGAGCTTTGCTGACAGCAGTGTGAAAGCCTGAGCGTATAATGATCATTGATTACATTTAGAAGTTAGTTGCCATGGCAATGATCTGCGTCATAACCGATATTCGGCATTACAATGTTAATCAAAACCCTTCTACTTAACTCGTCTCCATGGATACTGTCACGTGCTAGGTCGTTTTCTGAATTGTCAATTAGACGCTTGCCTACTTTTATATCTCTAGCCATTTGCGTCGGCATTTTGCATATTTTTTGTCCTTCGATAGAAAGAGAAACAGAAGATAACGAGGACATCGCCTCAATATCAGAACCTTGACTTGAACGGCTGTCGAAACTTTCCTCCGAAGAAAATTCTTCATGTTCACTTGATGAAGTCGACTTTTTCTTTTTGGAAGCCGAATTTTTGAAAAACCTTTCAACGCCTTCTTCGTTTGTTAGTTTTGCGTGAATTTTCCTGCAAAATGAGCAGTATTTTTTCCCACGAAATTTGCTCCTTGAATTCGTGGCTTCTTCACAGAAGTAATAGTTGACGTCACATATTTCGTTGACGTGGTTATAGTTTCCATGGTGATTACCGACCTCCACTGGAGCAAATGAAACTCTCTTTTGGTCGCGTTTCTGCATTTTATGCGTCAAGAATTTTAAAACACAACAGATGAATTTATGTATTTACCTGGCATTTCTGCACGTACCTGCTTTCACGTTTTCACCATCTGGTCACTCACAGGTATAGAATAGAGTACTGTGAAGTGTTCCAATTATTCGAGAAGAACAATTTCGAATTAATTTGACTGATGTGTCTTCGTTTTATCTCATTCAAAATCCAAAGTAGTAATGGCAGAAATGATATACAATGACTCAGCGGGATGTTAAGCAACACGCAACTGCCGAGTGCCAAACCCGGTTATTTAAACTGTTAGAGTAAAAGCGTGTTGAACTCTTCGAGATAACAGTAAGGTTCAAACTTTCCCTACTGTCATGTCTCGGCTTTTGTTTGTCAAACTTAGTTTCTTTGTCATAAGTGTTTGAACTTCAAATTAGCACAATGTTCAAACTAACCATCGAGTCTCCAAACAGAATCCTTGTCTCTTCCCAGATGCAGTTATTCGCTAAATGTACCGGGAAAGTGGTTGCCGTTTAGCTAGTCATCTTCAAGCTGATCCTGATTGCTTGTCAAAAGTTCTTGATCATGAATTGGTGTTCAAACGGCAAAGATTAACTTAAACACTCACACTAGATATATTTGTGTAAGTGATCGGCCAAGTTGACTTTGTCGACACCAAGCTCACGAACTAACTTCTCTGAATCATTCTGAATTGTAGTTTCTACATAATTTAGTCTCCAAGGCAGATGTTTTGGTCTTTCATTAATATTTATGCACGGTTATGGTCTTGGATTATGAGCAAAAACTGCATAGAAGCCGTTGGTAATTATAATAGTCAACAAAGGGGATTTTACTCAAACAATAGCCCCTTTATGTTTTGCTATAAATAGTTATTTCTAAAGCCAAAATCTCATCAAATGTTCCTTTGTCTACTAGGCTGGCATATTAACTTTAATGAAAATTTTGAACACCAGTTAAAGGGTCTTAAAGGGGAACTGAAGACAAAATTTATTTTCTCAAGAAAGTTAGATATCTCTTATATTTGCATTATTTGAGTAATATTTTTTGTAAATCTTTCTTAGATATCAACATAATGTGACGTTCAATATAGAATATCATCCACCATTTTGCCGTTTTACCGTCGGCTCAGATCTTTTTGTTTGTGACGTCGTTTATGGGGAATATTAAAATCCGTTCACAACATTCTCTTGGGTACAAGAAAATACAATACACTTATAATTACTCTATATTGTGACTGCACTTTCCCTTGGGATAAGTGACGTGTATTATGGGGAATAAATACTGAAGTGAGCCGCGATCATTTCAGCGGTAATCTATGTCTTTCTACAATTAAAACTCAAGTTTCTTCTCCATAAAAATAAAAACAATTGAAAATTATTTCAGAAAATGAATGTACACAACATTCTCTTTGTTTTTATCGAAATATAGATTTAGGCTACAGTTCTCCTTTAACGTAATTGCCCTATACCACTATGACGTAACGGCTTATTTATGAGGGGGACAGAATCGTGAAGAACAATAGAATTTTGAACTAAATCTGCTCTGCTGAGGTTCGCTTGATTTCAAATTGGCTAGTTTCCAGATATTATATTCATCGATACTTTTCCCACAATATTTACTGTGTTTGGTAACTTTTATCGCTTTCAGACCGTCTGAAAAATACATTTATTTGCGAAATCCTTTGTGTTGTTGCTGTTTTGTCCCCCTCTAGCGACCATGATCCTTAGCGTTTAAGAGGATATTTTTTACGAACGCGCGTATTGAGCGCCAAAAACCAATAGCATGGAGAATACGTTTTGTACAAGGCTAAAACTGCTTTAGCAAAGAGTTCAAGGTATTTGTGATGGTTTTTGAACGGTAAAAGTGAATTTAGAGTGTTAATCCAAAGTGAAAATTTGATTTGAAAACTGTCCACATGGGCTAGATCTGTATATTTGCTAGTATTGCTGATGTTTTCCCCTGAATTACCTCAAATTTGAAACAAAAAGCAGGAAAATGGCTTTGTACAACGCTAAAACAGCTTTAGGCAGACCATTTACTTTGTTTTTAATAGTTTGTGCTTGGTTAAAATAAAATTAGAGTGTTAATCCAAAGCGAAAATCGAAATTCAAACTGTCCAAAAGGGCTGGTTTTTGGCGCTTTGGGCGGATATTACGCGATGTTGAAAGAAATATCCTCTTAAACAATAGATTGTTTTGATTTGACGTCATAGTGGTATAGGGCAATTGCAGGTCTGCATCAGGGCACTTATCTACATAAACGAGGCAGGATATTGTTCAAAATAAAAATATATGCATGCGTCTTTTGACGGGCTTCCTGTGGTATTGCGCGCGTATATTATTAGTCGGGCTTCCTGTGGTATTGCGCGCGTATATTATTACTCGGGCTTCCTGTGGTATTGCGCGCGTATATTATTAGTCGGGCTTCCTGTGGTATTGCGCGCGTATATTATTAGTCGGGCTTCCTGGGCTTCCTGTGGTATTGCGCGCGTATATTATTAGTCGGGCTTCCTGTGGTATTGCGCGCGTATATTATTAGTCGGGCTTCCTGTGGTATTGCGCGCGTATATTATTACTCGGGCTTCCTGTGGTATTGCGCGCGTATATTATTAGTCGGCCTTCCTGTGGTATTGCGCGCATATATTATTGTATAATGAAAACTGCAAAAAAATGGTGACTGTTAAGTTTACTTATTTGTAACATTTCAGCCTGTGATAGTATATAATACGATATAAGTGTATAAAGTATAACATTAATTATTAAATAGATATTTGTCACTAATTTTATTAATATGTCCAGCAAACATATTTAGATCCGACAGAACAATGCTATGTCTTCTTTTTGTTTATAAAGTCTGGCTAGTTTTTTGTTATTTCTTCGGATTTTCTTCTCTGCTGGCTTCTGCAGTTTAACATGGAAGTTCTGCTGTTTTTCTTTCATTCGTTACTCTTCAGTTCTTCTTGTAAAGTCTCCAATAGTCAAGTTCACCGCACAACAGATTTGAATATGAATTATTCGTAATGAATGATTACGACCGGCTCTGTAGATAACACTTGAGTCTTATGTACATCAATTGAAATGTGTCCTTCATTTCCTGGTTATATCCCGCGTAGATGAACACATTCAAACACGCGTTGCCGTAAACCATAAACACAGCGATCTTAGTAACAACTAACGGAATGGTGACATTTGCTTCAAAGACGCCTAGAAGATCGATGACCGTTATGGGTACAGTCAAGGCAATAAAGAGGCCAACAATGATCAAAACGACTTTAGTAGCTCTCCGTTCACGTCCTCCGTGAGGGCGCAATTTGTGAGCGTTTGCTCTGTTTTTGAACGACGCAAAGGATATTTTCGATTTGTCTGAACTTCGCGGAGAGAACGCTTCAGTTTGATTGACAGTAGACATGGCGTCGGTGTTTGTCTCCAGCGTTGGAACCTTTGCGACGTGAATCCGCCTGATTTGTTTTCGCGCCGTTTTGAGGATATAAATGTTTGTAACTGCTAGGACGACCAGCACAGCAAAGTTTATAATCGAAAATAACATGAATAAGTACTCTTTTCGAAGCGTCGTTGAAAACAAACAAATGTCGGTCAAGTGGACGTCATCCTTGGCTCCCCAACCGGTGACAACAGGTGTAAGCGCAATGAGAAGCGCGGCCCCCCAACACACAGTAATCACCATGCCGACCTTAAACGGTGTTACAATGTCCCTGTAGTACATGGGTTTGTATAGAGCAATAAAGCGGTCCACACTTATAATAGTAATATTCAAATTAGATGCGCTGTAGAAAAAGATGGTCAGCGGTATTACCACTAGGCACGGTATCAGGGGCTTGGTATCTGTTTGGTTGAGTTGCTCCGCGAGTCTGAGGGGAATGGAGACGAATCCCTGAAAGTAGTCTGCAACGGCGAGGTTGACGAAAAGGATGTTCGCGATGCTACGAATTCTCTTGTTCCAAAGAACCGCGACGATTATCAACAAGTTAGAAACCATGGCAACGAGAGCGATTGACAACATCGCTAATGACGTCAGCACGAGTTCAACGATACCAGTCATGACTTTTGGCGGTTACTACAACAATAAATATTGATAAACGATCAGAAATACTACCGGTAAATACAGTATTTTTTACCTAAATCAGTGACAACTCACGTTTTTACATTACTTAGAAATACTACTGTTGATTTGTATAATTCTGATTTTTCGCGGGAAATCGCTATGGCAACGAGTGTACTTTGAGAGTCATTTATCTTCGTTTTGATGGCAAATTCGTAGTCGTTAATCCGCACTATTGTTAATTGGATGACCGGTTTTCGTGTCTATTAAAACTCTTGTCGTCTTTATTCTGTTTTATCGGCGAGATCACTAGTCAGTAATGTACTCAAAGTTTTCATTGACGCAACACGCATGGTTTTCATTGACGCAACACGAGAAACGCGCACCCGACGCAGCGATCGATGTTTTCAAGCTTATGTACTAGTCAATTCCAAGAGTGCCCATCCCCCCCCCCCCCCCCCGGGCATACCCCGGGCATTTGACCGTAGTTACGTTCCGCATAGTGGGGAATTTGACGCTGAATAAAGCCCCGACCGGCGGGCATTTGACTATTGACCAAATATTGGTCAGCGGTCCTCATCTAATTTGAATATTGCCGTAAACAGGGCTAGAGGAGCTGAAAAAGCAAAGGCTACTAGGCAGAGAGAGAAAAAAGATGCGGTTTAATACATTTGATATAAATATGTGTTTTAATACTGTTTTGTTGGGCATTATAAATAAAATAATGTCGACCTGTGTTGGCTCAGTTTAAAATTAATACTTTTGAGTGCAATTCCGAGATTTGCCAGCCGCCGGAGGGACGGGTATTTGACCGTAAATGGAGCCTGAATATCGAATGGTGGGGCATTTGACTACGTTATTGGCTCGCACAGAGGGGAATTTGACCAATTTTTTTCCAAAAAGTCAAAAAATTGGTCAAATTCCCCTCTGTGCGAGCCAATAACGTGGTCAAATGCCCCACCATTCAGGCTCCATTTACGGTCAAATACCCGTCCCTCCGGCGGCTGGCAAATCTCGGAATTGCACTCAAAAGTATTAATTTTAAACTGAGCCAACACAGGTCGACATTATTTTATTCGTAATAGAATACACGAGGAACACTTAATAAAGTTCGTTAGTATCCGCGGTTCTCTCAGAACTATATGACTACCGGTAAGAGGCGGAAAACAATTAGCAAACGAAATTGAATGTGTTCATTTCATTTAACAGACTATTTCTATGCATTGTGAAATGATCCCTTTTTTCTCTCTCAAGTGATTAACTCCTAAAGCAAATCTATTAGTTTTTATTCTTAATTAATCATCTCAAGGGCTTAAATTGCTTTGCCTGGCTGTAGGTACTGTATTTTTTTTAAAGGTTTTAAGCGACCGCAATTTGGCAAGAAAAATCTTTTCGCGCGACTAAAATAACGCGTTGTTGAAATCTGCTTACTTATTGATCTTATTATTACACAGGGAACCCACGCTAACCTTTTGTACTGTCACAAGGAATATGCGGTTACCTCAATAGTCCTTTTTCGCGTTCACAGATCCCGTTGTAAAACCGCTGTACTTATTGACATCAGACGCATTTGTACAGGGTTAGCCTCGAGTCGGTGTAAATTATCCATAAATATCAACAAGAACACGAAAAAATGTTGATATAAAACAATAGAAACATTTTTGAATTGCACGGACTGTTTTCTGAAACGAGGCTAAGCCTGTACAAATGTGTCTTTTGTCAAGGACATCGGTCATCTCTAAGCAACGCGAAACTGGAGTATTGATGAGAGAGGTGGGCCGATTACAAATAGCCTGCGTTACATGGATTCTCATTTCAAGTACATTCAGTTGGTACATATTTCCAAAGTTTGTCGGCAAAAAAAAATCAAAATAAATTGGTACTAAATGTAAACTATAATTTTGCTTGTTTTAACTAAAAAAAATTATAATTCTTTTTAAACGCTGAATATCTTTTCAGTATTAAACTGAGACATCACTATCACGCAAAAACTAGAAACGCACATATACCCCTGCTACAGTTCCATAAGATATTCATTGCATTACCTTTTTGGTTGAGTCAGGATATATTTAGTTTTTGACTTCAATGCTTGGATTTTTCTTCTGAGGGTTCTTATACGTTAGGTTTAGGGTTTATGGTGGGTATTCTAGCTATGTGTAAAAAGTAAATGTCCTACATTTTTCTTCAAAAACTAGTGAAGAAGATTACATAGGCATTGTGTACTGAGCCTACTGACTGTACTGATCAGAAAGCAGAAACGATGTGTTCTATAGTGTCTCTCCGGCGCTGCGATAATTGCCAAAACTCCAGCCTTTTTCTTCACAATCGCGGAGGAAAAACTTCCTTTTTCACTTTAAAGACTAACAATTCGTAATCAATCGCTGTTCATGTACTTACAGTTTGTCGAATCAATTCTGTTCATTGGCTTTTAACAGCGCGCGCGTCCGTTTTGGCGCCAAAATAGCTATTTCCTTGGCTACTTATAGTTTTACTCTAGCAATTTGCTATGCGAAAAATAAGTAGTTTCTTGTGAGTTGACCTTGACGGTTCTTAAGTCATGAAGTGATTTAAACAAAAAACTAATCAGTGATAATTTTGCCGATGACAACTCCCTCAAGAGATGAACACGAAACAGCCATGGCCGCTCTTGAGTTGCTACGACACTTGATGAATTACCTCACGTACGTTCAGCTCGTCAGTCTTGTATGTTGATAGAATTCTCAAGTGGTTCTTGGTAATACTCTGCAGAGCTACAAATGATCACTTGAAAAAGCCAACGTTGCTAAAGTACAAACGAAGAGCTGCCAACGTAATGATCAACTGCTAGTTTGCACTAACTTCATTGCGAAGATAAACTAGTTGACAGGCCATGAATGGAAAATCGTGTGGTAACGAAGGACTCAAAGCGAAAATATATGTTTTCTTCCGGAGTTTAGATGATAGAACAAAATACGAGAGTTTCTATTGTTACCAGCTTCTGTGTGTTTGCAAATGACAAAATTTTGTCAAACATTTTTGTCACAGTTAACGAAAATATTTTGTTTTCTCTCTTCCGGATTTTCACAACAAAAGCATGACAAGAAGTGCTTTTTTGTAAAGATCTTGAGCCGGGGACTGTGAATATCTCATTAACACGGAAACACGGAAACTTATTAATGTTAGTAGTAATATACTTGTCCAGTGACTTACCAAAAGGTCCCTCGGACCGCACACCAAGCAAACTGAACACGGTTTTCTGCTCTTTGTCAGCTCCAGATTACTAATCAGAAGTCTAGTAAAACTTTTTTCAGCGAAAATTTCGGTAAAAAACAGGGTTTCAGTATTGAAAGACTTTTTTTGTTGCGCGCGGATTCAGTCTTTCAGTACAGCCACAAGTAAGCTCTAAGCCGCCTTGGATACGTTTTAATATAGCAGTTCAACTCGTGCATACGGGCAATTTATCATCTTCAAAATCAGCCAATAAAATGACTCTTACAAATAATCAATTTCCTTATCAGTGGGTAATTAATTATTCAACTTTCCAACCATTAGAGTTGGAAAAGACTGTGTTTGTAAATACGGCTAGTCTTCAAAGAAATTGAATCCGGCCACGATAAAATATTGCGATTAGACTGAAATCGATGAAAATATCAGGAATTATTATACTACTATTACGTAATTTTACCTTATAAGGTCAAGAGAACTCGAAAAATATGGAGCCGTATTACCATAGTTCGAAAGCCGTATTACCACAGTTCTAAAACCGGTTTCACTGCAAAGTTTTGAACATTTTGTGATGTCAAATCCATTGTCAATAAGAGTACAGACAATGGAAAACCGCTTGCGATTTCTTTTTTAAAACAACAAAGTCAAAAAATCATCCAAAAGCAAGGATAAAGTTTGAAAGAAAAACCGTTTCAAGCGTGCGCTGGCTCCGTGCGCGAGCGATTCGTCATTCTCTGTGTCTGTTATTGTAAAAGAGCGCGCGGACCTTGAAAGGTTTTGAAATAATTATTAGATAAATTTACTCAAAAACGGACAATTATGTTTTCGTTCAAAGTAGTATAATAAATAACTTATTTGGGGTTTTTCTCTAAGTATGGCTGGTACGGTAGTGAATCTAAGTTAATTATGGTACTGAAAGGCAAACCAGACGACTAACTAATGACTACCGCATCTCAATTCAGTGCCATTTATACGGTGTTCAAGTGGGTTTAGTCCCTGCCTCATGTCAGGCGAATTGAGTAAAATAAACTGATAACAAATATGAGTTTCATTCTACACTCTTGTTTGCTTGTTATACACAGACGCAGTCTCTACTAGTTTAACCGCCAGTCCCTGCCAGCATAAAGCTTGCATGAGAAAGATTCCTCTTTCATCCCTTTTTCAGTCCGTAAATGCAACGAAGAAATTCCTTGAATACTGTTATACAAGATGTCTGGAATGCATAGAAAACATTCATGCCCAAGTATCGTAAAATGATCTATTAAAGGGATTTCTCAGAAAAGAAATATTTACTGCTGAGTTTCTTTAATTCTTCCGGCTTTCAGTTATTTTTCTTTCAAGCTTCCTCTTTTCTTTCTGTCTTTCCGGCTTCTTTTTCACTCACCTGCTCACTCACTCACTCTCACACTCACTTACTCACTCACTCACTCACTCACTCACTCACTCACTCACTCACTCACTCACTCACTCACTCACTCACTCACTCACTCGCTTACTCATTCATTACAGTATTTAATTAATTAATTCATTTCTTTGTCATAATAGTTGCTAGATAAAAAATATATGTAAAAGACTAAGATTTGAGGTAAATAAATTGTTTAAAAACGTTTTCGACTTGTTAAGGTACCAGGGGACCTTCGTGACACTGTTCACTGAAAGCCGCGTAGCGCGCTAACCACTCGTCCAACATGTATAAAAGTATACATTTTCTTAAAGCTGAATAAATGCAGATTCTAAATATGCTGGAGATTTTTTTGTAAATATTTTTTGTTATTGCACATTTTAGAAAATTCGACCGGCCTTGTTCAAAGAGAATTTTGCACGCGGGAATTCAATCAATTTTTAAACGGAAATTGCCATTGTAATGAGCACACTTTGTTCTAAAAAACTGTGTCTCCGATTTCCGATAAACGCTTTTGTTGAGGAGATATTTGCTGTCAAAGTTCAATAATGTGTTTTTAAGCGATTTACACATAAATCATCAAATAACTTTTAAACGAGGCAACATATCAAAAATCGGAGACACGGTTTTTTAGAACAAAGTTTGCTCATTACAATGGCACTTTCCGTTTAGAAATCAATTGAATTCCCGCGTGCAAAATTATGTTTGAACAAGGCCGGTCGAATTTTCTAAAATGTGCAATAACAAAAAATATTTACAAAATAGGAAATAATCTCCAGCATATTTAGAATCTGCATTTATTCAGCTTTAAGAAAATGTATACTTTTATACATGTTGGACGAGTGGTTAGTGCGCTACGCGGCTTTCAGTGAACAGTGTCACGAAGGTCCCCTGGTACCTTAAATCATCATCAGTATTCATTTTTCATTCAGTTTTTCTTTTTAATAATCCAGCATCTACAAACATGTAAAGTTATTATTATTATTACTTAGTCAAGCATATACCTGAGGGACGTACCGAAGCTTAACTTTAAAGATTTTATCTTTGATCTAATGCTTGAATATAAACAGTATTAATATACTAGCTCGATCAGTTCAACAGACTAAAAGAACTAATAAGAATAACTAAAAAGAACTAAACGATGGTGTCGGTTCTGTTTTCTGCTGGAGCATATTTTAGTCGCCACAGATGTCTTGCTCAAGAACTGTTCTGATAACATATTCAAGGGGACTTAATTGGAAGTAGAAAACTTAGTAGGAAGTTTATATCACTTGCCTCGATCTGCTAGAAGATTATAATCTAATTACTAAAACCCATTTATTCCATCGTTCAACCTTGCTGGAAAATTCATTTAAAAGCTCTTCTTTTTTTACCCTTTTTTTTATTTTTCTCCGTCTTTCTTTTTTTCTTTTTTCCCCGTTTTTTTCTTTATTTTTCTTCTTTCGTTATAATAATCATCATCATCATTATCTGCCATCGATCATCATTTACTCATCATAACTATATCATATACTATAACACAGTACATCCACACGGTATATTTCAATACTGATCAATTTCAACAAAGGAGCAGTGCACAGCTTAACGACGTCTTCATCACATCATCAACTGTCAAGTTTCAAGTTTTTTAAGAGTAAAAACGTTATTCCGCCTGCATGCATGGGTTATAATAAGTGTTTTTCTCATGCTTAGCTTATTAGATCAATTCCCATTGGTTGAGGCTCACCTCACGAAATATTCTAACTTCCGTCGGCCAAGTGCAATCATCCAATTTCTTCCCAACAAAAAGAACACGTCGCAAGTCCCTGATTAAGCCAAGTATGTTTTGTGTTTTCTTGATAGCTACTTATCACAACTATTGTGTAAATTCAAAGCTGTTATTGACAACATGCAGAAGAACACGGCCGGAACAACCACACAAGTGAAGAGTACTTTTCCCGCGCTCTGATTAGCTACTCAATCTCGGAATATCCTTGGCTATTCACCTCCGAGCAAAACAAGATGGCGTCGCGTTTCGCGAGCGTGTCTCTTTCTTCTTGAAAATACAATATTTTTTCATAGCTTTTTATTGCTATTAAAGATACAATAGTAACTACTTTACAAAAAAACAAAACAATTATTACAAGTATGCAGCTATTATCACTTTGAAATACATTTGATATATTTGGCTGGCTATAATTATTCCCCTCAGTGTCGGTCAGTAGTGGTAGATATTTACCTCGCCGCTCGGTAAATATCCACCACTACTCACCTCCACTTCGGTATTAAAATAATTGTTAATTAAAGAGATATTCGAGAATTCTGAAAAATGAAAAGAGCAACTCGAAATTAGTAATGCATTTTCCAAACAAAATCTTAGAAAACGATGGATTTTATTTTTAATGCCATTTCTCCTGCAAGACATTATGCGCTGAGACTTCGCCCTTTTACTAATTTCGAGTTGCTCTTTTCATTTCTGGAGTTCATTTTGACACTGCTGTTGGATTTAAGGGTGTTGGAGTCACGTGACCTCTTATGCATGGATCAATTCCAGCTGTTACCATCCCCCCCCCCCCCGGGCTGACCCCCGGGGATTTGTAATTTTTTTTTTCTTGGGACTACAAATTCCCTGCCCCTGAGCCGCCAGAAATAACAAATTCCCCGCCCCAGGGCAACGGAAAAGCAACCAACAATTGAATAATATTAAACGGCATGTTTAACAATAAAGCTAGACACCTTTTAGAAATAACTAGACGCTCTTCTAGCGTGAAGTCGGGCTTCTAAATGAAATGTAACCTATTTGAACTAAATATAGATATCTTATAGTGCGATTTTCAGTGCGATTGAAACAGTTTTTGGTTGCTCGTCGTTGCATGACTCGAGCTCGATAGAACATGCTTTCCTTGCAATTTCAGTACTGCGAACTTTACAGTATATCAGTAAAAACGTTAATAGCCCGACTTCACGCTACTAGAGCGTCCTGTTCAGTTCAATCTAAATTCAGATTTAGACGAGAAAAGACTTATATTTTGGCCCCTTGACCTCCGGTGCTTTCCCTGATTGGTTTGTGCTTTGTAATCTTTCTTGGCCAGACTTCATGTCTCCTTCGGCTTTAGCTCGACGTTAGCCTGCGTAGCTTAATATAAAACTAGGTGCATGCGCTGTAGAACCCAATTAGTCATTTGGGGTCAACGAAGAACGGAGCTCATTTTTAGAGTCGGCGCTTCCACAGGAAGCCCGACTAATTATTGACTATAACAGTAGAGATAAGAAGTCATCTGTGCCGTTAAACACTGCCTTTTTTTCAAAGAAAGCCTTTAACTTTGCAAGATCTTGTTTTTCAAGCCAATCGGCGACAAAAGTAATCTCTTTACCGACAAATTCCATTATTATGAATTCCTCCATTGATTATACGCTCGGTCAAGTTATCCCCGCCCCCCACCCCCGGGGCAACCACGTTGTTGTACAAATCCCCGCCCCTGGACACAGGTCCTTACAAATCCCTGGGGTATGCCCGGGGGGGGGGGGGGGGGGGGGGGGATGGTAACAGCTGGAATTGATCCATGCATTAGTGCAAGTAAAATATCTGCGAAGAGATTCGAACCCACGATCCTCCAAACTGATCACTGATGCTCTGACCAGCTGAGCTACCAGGCCAGACTGGAAGCAGACCGTGGCATGGGTAATTTAGATGGAAATTCGCGGCTAACTTGACATATAGCTAATTGCATAATCGTTGTCGGGTTGAAAATCATGAAAGCTATGACCAAAAGGAATTCTGGGTAATTAAAACTCTCAAATAACAGCGTCAAATCATCGTCCTTTTTATCCAGACTTGTAGGATCTTAGTTAAATAGCTCATATATTTTCAAAACTACGTGAACATTGAATATACAGCAGATTCAGGTTGAGCGTTTGACGGCGACGTTTGTCGCGATCGTTGTGACAGTTTAAATGTTACGTTGTCAAGTGAAATGCCAGACGTTTCTAGGTGACAGGGACGATGTTTGTCTCAGAAAACACTGTTGAACTAAAGCCAAAATTATTACACAAAATGTGCTTTTCCGGCTGTAAATACAATATTAGTATGTTAAGTATAATAATTTCATGATTATCGAAAAACATTCACTGAAAGGTTGTTTTGCATAAAATCTATTCAAAGCTAATTAGCCGAAAGATGTTTATCTCTTGAGAAAAACTAAACAACACAATCTTGTCAATGATACCGACTCTCAAATCGGACTACAAGGCCTTCAACGGTTTTTTCTGAGACAAACATCGTCCCCGCCTCCTAGAAACGTCTGGCATTTCACTTGACAACGTAACTTCAAACTGTCACAACGATCGCGACAAACGTCACCGTTAAACGCTCAACCTGAATCTGCTGTATCTACATGTAATGTGGCTCATGAACTGATTTCCCATCCATCCTTGCGGTCTCAGCTTCTATGATTTATGATTTTCAACCCGACAACGATTATGCAATTAGCTATAAACACAATTATATAATATATAGCTAATTGCATAATCGTTGTCGGGTTGAAAATCATAAATCATAGAAGCTGAGACCACAAGGATGGATGGGAAATCAGTTCATGACCCGCATTACATGCAGATATATTCAATGTTCTCGTAGTTTTGAAGGTGTATGAGCTATTTAACTAAGATCCTACAAGTCTGGATAAAAAGGTCGATGATTTGACTGTGTTATTTGAGAGTTTTAATTTCCCAGAATTCCTTTTGGTCATAGCTTTCATGATTTCAACCCGACAACGATTATGCAATTAGCTATATACTATATACATCAGTATACTTCATAATATACAATCCAAAAACAGCAACTTTGAACAAACGAAATGAATTAATCAGTAAATGTAAAGACAAATTCCTTCTCAAGAATGTGAAGTGACAAACACGCACTCCTAAGGACGTAATATAATGCTCTACGATGCTATTGTAAATGTTCTCCGTAAACCACTGAGGAGTGCAGGTTCACCCTATACGAAACAGAACTGTATGCAGTAAACTAGAGTCAAAAGTATAACTGTGTCCATTTATTCTTTACTATATACATTTACATATACCGATATATGAGGTCTGCGTTCTTAATTAAAAGGGGTCTTGCTGACTAAATACCCCATTCACACCGAGGCTTAAACATGTTTTAAAGTGGTTTAACTAAACAGGTTTAGAAATTATCTACAAACGCCATGCAACATTTGGCACAAAACTGCTGGTAAACTGTCCTTTGTGTTGCACAGTATAAATACCAGGTAGTTTGATTACCTGTGAAATTAGATGCCCTCAAATTATAGAAGCGAGAAAAACCCGTGCTCGAGGATCCAGCTGGATCCTCGAGCATGAGAAAAACCTAGTTTAACTAAACAAGGTTTGGTGTAAATGGGGTATAAGACCCATTTTGTAATAACAGTTCTACACAGCAGTTGAAATTCAATATGGCGGACCTGTCCATCCAAACAATCCGTAGATGCAGTGCTGTTACGATTCGAACCCAGTCTTCCACTCTATATTCAATTACCTGCGCATGCGCGTATCACAAAGGTGCGATCCCTGAGAATCATTAGATGTTTAGATGTTTAGATGTTTAGAGTGACAACGAAACATCGCGTCAAAATACGGCACGACTCCAGCCGTACTGCACACTCAAATGTCAGCATATCTGGTAGATAATTAGTTGATGATGTTATCAAATGAATTGATTATGCTATTCGCGCCAGTCCCTTGCAGCGCGAGTATAAATAAGAGCTCTGCATCTAATTACTGCCCAGTTCGCGTAAGAACTACTCAGTCATGGCCGATGAACAAATTCCTGTCCTAGCTGCTGTTGAACAAGCCCAGGCGTTGAGAAGTCATCCCAACCAAGTATATAAGTACCTGCTGCGAATCCAGACCATGGTCCTTTCAGGTATAAACGTTTTATAGGTCGGTTTCAAGTTCGTTCGATTTCCCTCGGCTCCCTAAACGTTTGCACGTGTGTTGAACTCTAATGTGAGTGTTTGTTTACCGTGCTTCGCCTCGCAAACACCGGGTTTGTGGGTTGCATTTCCCTCGGCTCCCCGAATAGTTTGCACGTATGTTGAACTCTACAGTGAGTTTTTGTTTACCGTGCTTCGCCTCGCAGACACCGGGTTTGTGGAGTTGCATTTCCCTCGGCTCCCAAAAAGTTTGCACGTATGTTGAACTCTACAGTGAGTTTTGGTGTACCGTGCTTCGCCTCGCAAACACCGGGTTTGTGGAGTTGCATTTCCCTCGGCTCCCCAGTAGTTTGCACGTGTGTTGAACTCTACAGTGAGTTTTTGTTTACCGTGCTTCGCCTCGCAAACACCGGGCTTGTAGAGTTGCATTTCCCTCGGCTCCCTAAAAGTTTGCACGTAGGTTGAACTCTCAAGTGAGTTTTTGTTTACCGTGCTTCGCCTCGCAAACACCGGGTTTGTGGAGTTGCATTTCCCTCAGTTTCCCCACAGGTAGCCCAAGCTCAGTATCAGTGGCGTAAATACAGTAAATGTACTAGACTTTCTTGTTCTGGTGTACTTGAATAAATAAATAAAAAATCGTTTGCCTTTATTCGACTCGTACTTGTTCCTTGTGTTGTCCTTTACCTCTGTAGGAATTTCTAGGCCATTCCGCTTGAAATTGAGAGAGTTACGGCGATTTAAAAAAAATTCCTTACCAGTAAGAAAATATAGAAGGTAGGTCACTCATGGCCGCCAGCGAACTCACATGGTCCCACTCAAATGCTCGTAAATCTCTCGAAACTAGACATAACGCCAAATTTCTTTCGGTAAACTGTAGTCCAATACAAGTCCGATAAATCACACTGCCATTCCCTTCTCTTACTCATCGCTATCTGCATCCATGAGCAAGGTTTTTGTGACTTTCATCGGCAACATGAACCTCTGTACCTTCAAGTCTGACACGGCTTTGAACGGCCGTACAAAAAATGCACACACCGGGGAAGGACAGAGGTACATTTGACACTTGAATACAATTTCCGTACCCTCCCGTGAGGATTGCAACCATATCTTGTCAGAGATTATAACAAAATCTTTTCTTCGAATTCGTGTTGATTTTCAATACCCCATTTGGAATTTGCTCCAAAGGCCTTTTCCTTGAAATCAGAAGCATAATTTGACACAAGAAATACTGTAATCTATGATAGAACGAAATTTTATTCAAGTGTCAACTTGATTAGATTATTATACATACTGCACGTTCGTTTGAGTTGAACGAGCTTCACGCCGGCTTCACGCTCCTGGACGACACGTGTTGAAATAAACTATTGTATTGTATTGTACCTCTGTCCCTCCCCGGTGAGTGCATTTTTTGTACGGCCGTTCAAAATCCGTGTCAGACTTGAAGGTACAGAGGTTCATGTTGCCGATGAAAGTCACAAAAACCTTGCTCTTGGAAGCAAATAGCGATGAGTAAGAGAAGGGAATATGGCAGTGTGATTTATCGGACTTGTATTGGACTACAGTTTACCGAAAGAAATTTGGCGTTATGTCTAGTTTCGAGAGATTTACGAGCATTTGAGTGGAACCATGTGAGTTCGCTGGAGGCCATGAGTGACCTACCTTCTATATTTTCTTACTGGTAGGGAATTTTTTTTAAACCGCCGTAACTCTCTCAATTTCAAGCGGAATGGCCTAGAAATTCCTACAGAGGTAAAGGACAACACAAGGAACAAGTACGAGTCGAATAAAGGCAAACGATTTTTTTTTATTATTTATTCCGCCAGACTGCGAGAAAGCCTATACATTACTGTATTTACGCCACTGATACTGAGCTTGGGCTACCTGTGGTTTCCCTTCTCGGTTGTTTGTTTGTGTTCTATAGTCGGTACTATACAACATGATACAACGTCATCTTTACTTTATGTATGCTTTCCCTCCCCTTTGCCTCGTTTATATATAAGTTTTGCATGCTTAGGGGTATGAGGTTGAACATTGTCGTATGGCTTGTGCTTGATATTTCCCTTTGCGTACCGTGACGTAATGTCCAAGCATTCTAGTTGCATGGTTAATGTTGAGCAATGATTTCCCTTAGCGTTATTATTATTATTATAGCGTTCTGCACCCTATATATTGTCAAGACGGTGCAAATTCGACTGAGTTGTTCGGTTTTGGGTATATTTGTGTTTTTTCGACATTTGCAGATTTGCTGCTTCTCGCATTTGCATCCAATTTGGTGTTGTATTGTTTCTCTTTGTTGTTGTCCCTCCCTCCACACCTCCCTTTGTTTCCTTTCCTTTGTGATTGTCTCCCTTTGTTCTTCCCGTTTTCGCATATCATTGATTGTGCGTGCCTTACGGTATTTTCACTGTTGGCCCTTTGTGGGCGCTACAAGAATTATTAATTCGGTGATGGTGTTATGCCTCAGATACGTGATACTGTCCCTGTTCGTTTTATTTTCGGTTTATTTCCGTTGCTCTAACATTTTGTGAAGTTTTTGTTTTGTGTCCTCTCCCGCGCTATTTGGGTTTTCCCTATCTCCTATGGTAGCCTGAAAGGGTGTCTAATGCCCTAGTCGGATTACTGACGCTCAGGCTGTCATCCCTTGGGTGGGTTACTCCCGCGCAGAAACGCTTTACCTTATATTTCCATCTCCTTTTACCACCCAAGGGCTGGCAGCCTGTAGATTATTGATTCACGCCCACCTTTCTGTGGCTGCAGCTGCCTCCATATATAGTGTCATACACTAGCTAAAACAGTCTCGCGCGTTTTCACTATGCCTTCCACGTAAGCCACTCATCCTAAGTTTTGGGTGGCTGGAGGGTCCTGCCTAGTTAAGTTTTGGACTTGGCTTTTTGAGTATTGGCGAAGGTTTCGAGTGACTTGGTATTAGACCGCATCAAACGCTAAGCGTCTGGGCGCGGGCGCATTTCTCCATCTCTTATTAAGCGAGCGTGAAAGGGACTGTGAAAGGGACTGCCGCGAATAGTATGCTATTTACGCTATGCACTCTTTGAACAGCCGGATCTATCAGTATAATAAATTCCTGAATTCTTGTGTCTGTTGAATATCGTTACTCAAAAGAAAGCAACGTTAAATATTAAAGTTATTAAAAAAATTAAAAAATTTTTTATTTAAATTAATTTATTTAACTGGACCTAGGGCTCAGAAAAGGTGAAAGCTTATCTACAGTGTGTTGCCCTAAATACCGGCCGTACCCTAATCCGGCCATTTTAACTTTAAAGCGCTGTGATTTCTCGAATATTTCAAAAAATGACAAACAAGATAATCGTATGAATTATTGATGAGTTTAGGTTTATTAACTGCTGTTGTAAGATTCCTGACCGCTTTTTAGGCCGGAATTCAAATGTGTTTTGAAAGTAGGTAAAATAATCGCTTCAGTAACTTTCATGTTTTCGTGCATCTTAAGTCATGCGGGCAAAGTCTTCAAACATTTCCTCGTAAATTATGGAACGTAAACAGATTATATTTGGCAGAAATACGACGTTAATGAGTAGCTTTGGACACAAAGAAAAACAATCATGAACGGCTTAAATAAACGAAAGTTCAGGTCAGGTGAAATTACGTGCATATTTTGGTAGGTATGCCTAAATCCGGCCACAAGTCACATACAAAACAGAGCGGGAAAAGTGGCCGGATTACCTGAAACCATAGTTATCAACTATGCTGAAACAGAAGCCCGAGCTTTCCGGATCGAACTTTCAGATCGGAAATACACATACAATTTGATTTTCAAAGCGGAATTTCCAGTTTTCCGGGTAAATGGTAAGCACTCTAGATGTCATTGTGGGCGCAGGAGAGACCCGTTATACAGGGTTCCCAATGAAGTAGTAGAGGAGGGTCTTTTTTCGGTCTTTTTACAATTTATCTTTACAATCTTTTCATGTAGAATGACTTAAAAAGTCCTTTATTATAGCAATGCGGAAAAACATTAGTTAAAACGATGGAAGATAATGTAAAACTTACCGAGCAATTCCTGCTTATTTATGGCCGGAATTTAGGGCAACCTGGCCGAACTTAGGGCATCTACCTCGATCAGTATTTTTGAATATAGCAAGCTCAATGTTGAATTAAAACAAATGTCAATTTGTGACAAGGTAGGTGAAAGAGAAATCTAGCCTTTGACTAATTTTTAGACCGCTACTATTTTTCTAAAGAAAGATACAGCGATTAATGCAAAAAGCGGCCGGATTTAGGGCAACACACTGTATATGCTTTTATTTACTTTTTTCTTTACAAAAAAAAAGAAGAAATATGTGAACAATTCCAAGAAAAGAAAACAAACAAACAAATACAAAACAAGAAAAAAAAAGAAAGAATGAAAAAAATCCTGTCACGACTGGGAGTCGAACCCTTGACCCCCAGGTTCAAAAGAGATGAATGCCGGTAATTTATCCAAAAAAGGCCCATACTTCCAGACATTATACTGAGTCACCGTATGTTACGTATAGGATGAAGATTTCGGCCCCATCCGCGCTATCCGGGCATTACACCAATCAGCTTAGTGATCAAACAGGGAGGGAATAGTCGGATCCTAGTCCCACTAAATAACTGCCCCGCACCACTAGGCTATCGTGCACGCTTATTGATTTGGAGGACAAAATAACCTAGTGTATCTGACTGTCTATTGTTGTGCAAATTACTATGGTCCCGTGGCTCGCACTGAAACACAGCGCGTTCGAAGCGCTAGCACATGAAGCCCGAGATCGATTCCTCGACGCTGCACCGAATTTTTTTTCTTCATTTTTTTTACTGTTTTTTTTTTTGTAGGAACATTTCCATACTCACGAAGATGATTATTTTAATAATGTAAAATAATTTAAAATAATTAAAAACGCTAAGTTATTTTTATTAATATATCAGTATGAAGTCTGTGTTCTCAAAACGGTCTTGTTGACTAAGACCCTTTTTGTAATAACAGTTCTCATAGTCTTATATTTTTTAGGTAAGGTTTAATTTTTTTATATGTATTCTGTTATTTTATATTACCATATCGGACGTCCAGCGCCCCTCTCTCCCCGACTGGGTAATTTTTGTCACAATCACGGATATTTCAATCACCAAGCACCGTATCAAATTAGATCTGTATTTTCTGGTCATTTCTTCGTCTCAGGTGGTCGCAACTTGGTATTTTTACTCTTTACGTTTTATATGCATAATGGCGTTTCTCTGTCCCGTACGAATCCCTCGTCGAAGACGAAAAAGTAAGTTTTTTAAACTCAACAGTTTTATAGTCTGTCTGTTTACATGATATCACTGAAAACTGTAAACACTTTTGACAGAGAGAGATGCAGAGAATTCATCCAAGAACGGAGCCCCAAAAGGACGAATAACCGGCAGCAACAGCATTGATTCATTGGTAGGCATTGCAAAGAAGGAAGAAGACGATGACAGTGATTTCGAGCCTCAAAAAATGGTAGTTCTTCATGATTTTATTCCTTGTGTGGAAGACGAGGTATCGGTGAAGCGCGGCGAGCATGTCAAGGCCTTGTACCAAGAGAATGACTGGATTTACGTTGTGAAAGGAGATAGTAAAGAAGGTTTTATACCTTTTACTTACTGCGTACTCGAAGAGGAATACGATAAGCGAAAAGAGAAAATCAAGGCTGCATCTTTGCAGAAGAAAAACTCTCCGCTTCGCGACTCTGTTGTCACACTTCACGATCTCCAACCGGCACAGTTTGCTAAACAAAGCTACGGGGAGTTTGTTGTGAAGTTTGACTTCGATGCTATCGACGAGGACGATATTACAGTTAAGAAAGGCGATATTGTCGTAGTTCTCAATAGAGATGACCAAGACTGGTACTGGGTTAGAAAGAAGAGCGGTCGTGAAGGATTCATACCGAAGGATTTTGTCACAAAAATTGAGCAAATAACTTCATCTAAATCTCTTGCTAATAGTGGTATGTATTTATAACTCTGTGGGACAGTAATGACTGCTTGTTAACCTTTGAACATCATTATATGGAGTTGTGTAGTCTATATTTTGTTGATGTCTGGTGATCGATATTCAAGTTTATCACTAGTGTTGCGTGCGTTACAAATTCGACAAAAAGTTCTTGAAATTCACTAATTTGATTAACGCATTTCAACGGTTTGGAAGCCAATAAAGTGTTCGAATCCCCGGGGTTCGAATTCTTCCGGCTTCATAACATGTTCATAAATGCGCTGTTGTATAAATGCTTGTTCTTCCCCAGCTTGACCTGCAATTTTGTCGTGTTTATGTTGACCTCTATCTCAACACTTATAAAACACTTGAAGTTACTATAGAGCTAGCTAGAAGCTTGAGCGCGTCTAAAGAAATATGGGAAGTTTTGTTTACATAAGTTCAGGCGTTCTTGTACACAGATTTTGTGTTTATCAGCTAGCACACAGCCTTTGCCAAATATACTGCTAGCTTGAGAGTAACTTATCGTGTCTGGTGTCTGTATGTGTCCATGATCATGCAGTCAAACTGTGGCGGATGTTATATCCGGCCATTTTGGCAACAATTATTAATTAAGTTATCACCAATTAAAAATGGAAATAATTAATATATGCATCGCTGTTCTGGTCGCAAATGACATATTTGGATTGCCTATGCAAAGATATAACCAGTTCATCCAAGATTATTATTTTAATGACTTCTTGACATCAAGATTATGTCATTTTATTAATAGAGAAGCTCTAAGTTTTTGAATAATGACAGGCCCAAAAACAGTGACTGATTTTTAAAACTTGTCAATTTGATTTACTTATAGGTCTGCAATCAAGGACAAGCCCAAATATAGCAACTGCACCCTACAACTCTTCACCACATTCATTTGTACCAGCGTCTACTGGACTGCACACCTCAATGACGAGAGATGACAAGGCATTTTACTTTGAAAATAACAACAACATCATTCAACCACATAACACACTCAGTCCAAATTACAACAGCCCTAAAGCAACAAGTATGCAGTCTTCACCGCAGACACCTGTAATATATGCTTATCCTTTCTCGTCTGTATCAGGGATTGACTCTACACCCCCTAGGTCTTCAGTCAATGCAAAGGTCATTCCACTCTCTAGTACGATGAGTTTGAGCCCAAACAGGACCATAAGTTTGCAGAGTTCGCCTCACACTCCTGCATTGTCTGCAAATCCCTTTTCATCAATGTCAGAGGTAGAATCAACTTTACAACACCCTGCCAGCTTTTCCAAAGTAGGTCCACTGTCAAGTACATTTTATCCAAATAAGTCTTCAATTCATCACAGTTCAACCCGAGTGATATCACCAAATCCATCATCACCTTTATCTGGAGTGGAATACATTGAGTCCAGTAACTCAAGAGGCTCTATCTCTTTATTATCACAAATGAATGATCTACAAACTTCACACCAAACCACAGCTACTAAACCATACCCATCAATGACAAGGAAAGAACAGGGAGCATTACTTTCACGAGGGCTGGATGATACAGAAGCTACTAGACCACTCTCCAATTCACTCAGAACAGTTCATCCATCTCGTAGAAATAGCAATGAGCTTTTATTAAATGGACAAGAACTTGTGTGCACAGATACCTACATTGGACAGAAAGGAGATGAATTGACAGTGTATAAAGGAGACTGGATTTATGCAGACATGAAGAGTAGGGACTTTAGAGGTTGGATATGGGCTTTTTCTCCTTCTACTAAGAATCAAGGATTTGTTCCTAAATATTGTCTAAGGCCACCTGCTACAACACCCTTATAAAGTTATAATAGCGGTTTTACATTGTAATACATAATAGAGTGCAAATACTAAGCTAAGCCATAACTAATATTGGTGCGAATCGAGACACCCCTCTGCTACAATTTTTTATCTCTGTGAGGAGGGGGAGGGAGGAGTGAGTAAGATTTATACTTTCAAAGGACTGTTGTACACACCTCCCCCCTCCAAGTTTTATCACCTGGGAGGAGTGAGTGAAATGCATACCATTGCACCTTTTTGGGGACTGCTGCTGCACACCACTCCTCCCTATTGGTTTCCTCACAGGGGTGGGGTGAACATGGTATTAGTTAGCCTACCATTAACTTAGGTGTTGTCCTATCATTTGGGCATGGTAGGAGAGGGTTAGTAGTGTGTTTAGTCCTATTTGCACTCTAAATATAAAGCTTTTGTGACATATAAAGCTTTCGGACAAATGGTGTGTTTATATGCATGGTACTGATATACAGGCGTAGTTTTAAGTGCCTGATTCCTGAAAGATGTGCTTCCTCTCCCCACGATTCTTGGTATCAGTAGACCCCTCAGCAGTAATTCTAAAGGGGCCGCCACACATTCTGCCCCTGAAAACAACTGTAGGGGTGGCTACAATCTGATGATTATGGGTGCATTGATGCTAGACTGATTCCTCACTCTGTTGAAGACGTTGAAGTGATGACCACACAAATCAGATTATAAAATTTAATAAATAATAAATGAAGATTTATATAGCGCAAATTAGCAAATAGTTGTTCAGATGTGCTTTACAACTATTTAAAAAAACTAGAAAAATAAATATCAGATCAAACAGCCTGCATTATGGGATGACAGTCTACACCAACATCATCACTGCTGAAAAAGTGAGCCAAAAAGCAATATCGCTGCAACTTATCACTATTGGAATTTTATACTCTTATAAAAACTATTTAAAATGTTGGAAACTGGCTATTTTAAATATTTGTAAAACAGAGGTGATGTGTACTGTACTATTTTGGATATAGGTGATTTTATATTAGACAATATTTATTATATTTTTCTGATTATTTGGATATTATTAGTATTAAAAATAATGGGATATTCATTTATGTAGATGTTACCATTATTTTACTGAGATAGATCTCAAGTTCTCATTTTCTTTCTCATTCTATCTCATTCTAATCCCATTCTAATCCCATTCTTTTACCAACCTGGGACACAGTAAACATTCTAACTGCAGGGACACCAGCTGGACACAGATGGATGCCACAATATTTTATGTAAGGTGTCATCTTGCTAAGCTGGAAAGTGACATCTGGATTTCTTTCCATTTTTCACATGCTAATAAACTAGGACAATTGGCTCCCATTTTTTCTTTCATCGCTATTTCTGAAATTTGTAAAGAAATTTGTACCCATCTGCATTCATTCTGCTTGGGATCCCTGTGTCATCATTATCACCTGCGTGTCAAACTCTTGTCAGAGGCTTCACAAAGCTGAACCCGAACTGACAAAAACTTAAAGGTCTGCTTTTATTGGCTGGAGAAAACAACCTTGACTAAAATTCCTACAACGGTAACGCTCAAATCACCATACATTTGCATACACCTGTTCTATTGAATAATTCATGATGTTTTGGTAGAGTGAACGAACATCTCACAAGCCAAAGCCACACAGCACACTGAATGCAAAAGACTGCACATTAGTTCACTCTGAACTCAGGAAAATCGACGCTGATTCAAGGCAAGACTGCTTGAATTACTTGAGGAATCGATGAAAATATGAGTAGAGAAATCGAAGAAGCGTTTCATCTGTACGACAAAAGAGGAGACAGTAAAATAGATTGCTGTCAGATCGGCGAAGTTCTTCGAGCAGTGGGTATAAACCCAACGGAATATGAAATCAAAAGACTCATCAACCAAATCGACCCAACTGGTGAAGGCAGAGTCAGTTTTGAGGAATTTCTACCTATGTTTCAGAGTCTACGAGATCGACACAAGAAAGATAGGCGAGGTAGGTGTGATTGTAATCGTATGAATATCAGTGAAAGCATGTAGTAAGGGAAGTACCCTACATGTAAGTATAGCTGCATTTATAGAAACTATGGAAGAAAGCGATTTATAAGGAGACATCTATTCCTTCAAAGTCTCTATTCCATGTTTTCTATCCGTTATGATAATTGAATATTATTTTTCGTCCAACCGCCGTATTGAGAAAAAAAGCCGGTTTGGTTTTTACGAATGATGGTATGTTCATCGTCACTTTTAGAGATTTAGGGGTATCGTATGAAGCGATCGAGTGAGCTAAAACCGTAAATGTTATTTCAGAACTACACGTGTTTGCCGCTAGTGTTTGACGCGAGGGTCGAAGCAATGACATATTAGCAGTGGATATCGCATAAACAATTGCCAATCAGTCGTGAAAGGGTCGATTCATATAGATAGTACCTATGGTAGCTACAGTTTTATAGAGAGTACCTATTGTAGCTACAGCTTTCTTCATTCCTGCATTTCCTATTTGGAACACAGATGGCAAGTAGACTGATGATTAATTTATGTCGGTGCATAAATACAACTAATGGACTCCCCAGCGCAATTACTTTTATTGTATTTCATCTTGCAGTTCTCTGTAGGTATGAAACCACAAATTAGTGGTTCCCTGGGCTTTTTACGCCCAATATACCCAATACCGTCCTAACAGTACACGGAACCATTGAACGGGTGTCGATGAAAATACTTGTACCAAAAAGATAGCGCATGTAAGACATGTAACGGCAACCACAAACCTTCGAACATCTACAAACTGTCTGATAACACATGTTTACAAATTTGAAAACTGTTCTGATATGATTAATTTTTTATAGTTTGCGAGCGGAAAATGCGCTGTAAAATTAGTTATTTTTCTTTCTTTCTTAACTGATTCAGCGTCATTCTTTTTGCTTTGAAGGTGTCGACGAAGACTACTTTCTCGAGTGTTTTCGAGTGTTTGACCGCAGTTGTAATGGTCTCATAAGCGCCGCTGAGCTACGTCACGTCCTGTCAAGTTTAGGAGACAAACTCAGCGACGAAGAGGTTGACACTCTGTTGGCTGGTTTTGAGGACAACCAAGGACAAGTTTACTACGAAGATTTTGTCAGGACTGTCATTAGTGGATAGACAAGACCCTTTGTATACACCTATTTCAAAAAAGGTTGTCGAGGACATCAGTCGATAGGTTATAGGTCGTTGCCGGACCGAACTGCATTATGGTAACAGCCTGAATGTCGTGGATGCCAGAGAAAATTCGATTCAAAATTTGTCTTGTCCAGTTTGAATTCTTTTCATACAGAAAGTGCCATTTTTGGCTATTCAAGCGCTGTTACCATAATGCAGCTCGATCTTGGAACGACCTATATCCTATCACCTATGGACTGATGTCCTTGACAACCTTTATTGAAATAGGTGTATATTGTTCTATAGACACTGATTTGTCAATCACATTATGATATAATTTTGCGGTATGTTTTTTTGCGGTATTAGGTCCCAGGTTCCCTTTAGCTATCTTTACTTGCGCTGGCCTGGGGTTGAGCCGTTTGCTCATGGGTTCCGAGCAGCTGCAATGCAAGGAGTAACAGCTCTGACGGTTTGAGCTCAGCCAATAAGGACAGAACTGAAACTGAACTTGTAATTGCACAGTCTATCCTTTCTATCTTGCCACTAGTTGGTCTAAAGGGTTTCTCTCAAGTTTCGGGATTGACAGTTAAACCATCGGAGCGAATAATCACCACATTAATAGACCTTCACATAATTACCCACAATCCATTAGGATTCCGCGTGTGAATGTGAGGTCTGGGAACTAAACTTTGAGGCGGATCGACTGAAGAATTGACCACACGACAAAAGCGCTGGGGTTAAAACTTTTCTATTTCTCGTCCTTGCGCTTGCGTCGAGCTCGTTTTCACATGACACAAGTTCTTATGCTTGTGTTTTGCATCGCTAGTGGAAACCAGGCTAGAGGCACGGATTGCAAATCATGTACAATTTTTTGGTTCTCAGTAAAAAGTGGGCACCGTGGGTGCGTCTCAGCAGCCTTTGGTCTTCGGGTCCTTTGAAAAAAGTACTGAAAAATTACTGTATTTTCAAGAGCATTAAAATGATTTAGAGAAGCAATCTCTTGGTGCGTTATTGGAGTTTATTAAAAAAATACATCTATTATGTATGAAATCTACTGTAAACCTGATAAGGTGCATAAACACAAAGGTTCATGGGTTAACGTTACCCAAAAAATACGAATTAGTTGACTATTTTAAACGCTCGCCCAAAATCAGATAATCATCTCTACAGGCCGAATATCCCTCTACCCCCCTACCCCTCTACCCCCTACCCGGTTGAGGGAAGTATTCAGTTATGATCTCTTAGTTATTGGACTTATTGGAATATGGGAAAAGTCACGTGACTTGCAACAGAAAGCGTGGACGATATATAGAATAAGAACAATTCAGACCCGCTTTTTACTCCTCGGCTCTACTCTATCGATAAGTGCCTGACTAGCGCAGCTCAAGCACGTGATCCGTTACTTGACCGAAGATTATGGTGACGTCACATAAATTATTACATGCGCTATAGTTACATAATCTCGCTTTTTCACCCGAAGTTTGTGAAATTAGGTGCAAAAAGTGAGTAAAATTAACAGGATTCTTTGACATCAGACGATCTACTTCTGCAAAGGAAAAAAGGAACAGTTACGAAGTAAATGCTTAAAATAAATAAAAAGAAAACAGTTTCCTTATATCATGCATTCCAGCCACTTTATAAGCCAATTATGCATGGATCAATTCCAGCTGTTACCATCCCCCCCCCGGGCTGACCCCCGGGGATTTGTAAAAAAAAAATTCTTGGGACTACAAATTCCCTGCCCCTGAGCCGCCAGAAATAACAAATTCCCCGATCCAGGGCAACGGAAAAGCAACCAACAATTGAATAATATTAAACGGCATGTTTAACAATAATTATTGACCATAACAGTAGAGATAAAGTCATCTGTGCCGTTAAACACTGCCTTTTTTTCAAAGAAAGCCTTTAACTTTGCAAGACCTTGTTTTTCAAGCCAATCGGCGACAAAAGTGTCTCTTTACCGACAAATTCCATTATTATGAATTCCTCCATTGATTATACGCTCGGTCAAGTTATCCCCGCCCCTCACCCCCGGGGCAACCACGTTGTTGTACAAAATTGATCCATGCATTAGATGCAGAAAAAAGACAGTTCAAGTGATTTGTGATTAAAATCCAAATTCTCCTTTGGAATTCAATGCACCCGATAGAAGAATTTAGAGTTTGATCAGAGATCGTTGTAAAACCGCTTACCAGGTTTACTTTATGGTGCACAGTTTTCAAACTGCTCCACCCTCTGTTTGGTGTTTCCTTGTCTAATTTGCTTCAAGGTTTTGAACTTGTCTCTACCCTGCTCCATGTTGTCCAAATGGATATAATCCATCGAAGTGAGACCGCCTTCTGTTTTGTGCAGCTCCAGTTCCTTGCTCAATGCCTACAGTGAGAAACCGTAAGTCAGAGGCCGTCATGTTGACATACCAGGTCAGGTCAGGTCAGGTCAGGTCAGGTCATACCAGGTCATGTCATGTCATACCAAGTCATGTCAGACCATGTCATATCAGGTCATGTCGTGTCATGCCAGGTCATACCAGGTCATGTCGTGTCATGCCAGGTCAGGTCATGTCATGTCATATCAGGTCATGTCGTGTCATACCAGGTCATGTCGTGTCATACCAGGTCATGTCACGTCATGCCAGGTCATGTCACGTCATGTCATGTCATACCAGGTCATATCGTGTCATACCAGGTCATGTCAGGTCATGTCGTGTCATACCAAGTCATGTCACGTCATACCAGGTCATGTCAGGTCATGTCATGTCAGGTCAGGTCATGTCATACCAGGTCATGTCGTGTCATACCAGGTCATGTCAGGTCATGTCATGTCATACCAGGTCATGTCATGTCATACCAGGTCAGTTCATGTCATGTCATACCAGGTCAGGTCATGTCATACCAGGTACAGTTGTTGTTATTGTTATTGTTGTTGTCATTGTTGTTATTATTGTTATTATTGTTGTTGTTGTTATTTTTGTTGTTATTATGTTGATACTGTTGTTGTCATTGTTGTTGTTACTGTTGTTTGTGTTGTTGTTGTTGTTGTTGTTATGTTGTTGTTGTATTTTGTGTTGGTTGTTGTCATGCACAACTTATTTCACGCGGCCTGTTCCCAAGCTGGCTTGGTGTCTTAGCTTAGCTTACAACAGTGGGTAATGAGTAGTGGATAGAGGAGTTGGTTTGTGTCGATCTCATCTCTTTCTTCGTTTGGGCCCATTCCTTTCTACGATCAACGCTCAAAATGATTTGTGGGTAATTTATAACACACATCATCTCTTCCTTAATTTATATCTGTTTAAATGACCTTTAATGTACTTACAAACAACTGGGATGTTTTGTCTTTGGTCACGTGTACTTCACGGTCTTCTTCTGATCTGTCACCTTTTATATCTGCAGAATGAGCCATGTCTGCACTTGCAATTTTCACATCTTCTTCAGAAACCTGGCTTCGAAACTCTTTCTGCCTAAAGCTTAATTCGTATTCTCTCTCTCGTAATTGGAACTCGTCACGCTGTCTCTGTAGTTCCATATTAGTTTTAATGATCTAAAAGAACAGCAATGTTTATATATATATGGTATACGTTACTTGGATACAATGAAGGATATTTAGTCTAAATTTCCCTCATGAATTGTATTCATGAGGGATACTTGACTTAGAGCTTTCGCGAGGGATGTTCGATGTTAAATGTCCCGAGGTGATCATGGTATTACTTTATTTAAACACGGTAGACTCCTCACATAGCTAGACTTTACCTCGTCTTCGAGTTGTAGCTTCTGTACTTCAAGTTGTCCTTTTATTTCTTCATTTCTTGATCTCTCTTCAGCATTCTAATAATAATAATAATAATAATAATAATAATAATAATAATAATAATAATAATAATAATAATAATAATAATAATAATAATAATAATAATAATAATAATAATAATAATAATAATAATAATAATAATAATAATAATAATAATAATAATAATAATAATAATAATAATAATAATAATAATAATAATAATAATGATGATGATGATGATGATGATGATGATGACAATAATAATAATGATAATAATAGTAATAATAATAAATAATATTATAATAATGATCGGATGATGATTAGGATAATAATAATAATAATAATAAATTTCATTATATTTCTTTCAGTTGATATTATTATTATTATTATTATTATTATTATTATTATTATTATTATCCCCGATCCTTTTCTATATTATTTACCCAAGCTTGATGCTGCATACTTTGCCGTGCCAAATCCTCTTCCACTTCGACTCTACTCTGTTCTAATGTTTTCATCTCTTCTTCTTGCTTAAGCTTCTCCTCTAGCAATTCCTCTGCTCTCTTGTCGCTATCGTGTTTCTCTAAGCACAAAAGCAGATCGCAAAAGTAAAGTTAGACGGGGAACATGTGAAAAAATATCGACGCCACTTTCTAAATAAAGGGGAATATTACATGCATGTTGTACTACTTGTAATATGCACGCGCGCGATGATATTGGACTTCCTGTGGTAGAGCGCGAGCGATGATATTGGGCTTCCTGTGGTAGAGGGCACATGATATTGGGCTTCCTGTGGTAGAAGGCGAGTGATGATATTGGACTTCCTGTGGTAGAGCGCGCGCGATGACACTGGGCTTACTGTAGTAGAGCGCGCGCGATGATATTGGGCTTCCGGTGGTTAAACGCGAGCGATGATGAATCAGCTGATCGCGCGCAGTTTCAGTATTGAGCGCACAATATTGAGCTGTAATATATATTCCCTCGTGATATAAAGTGTGTATTATTATTACAATTTGGGATATACCTTCTTGTATTTTGCACATATTTTCCTCTGCTTGTCTTTTCTGTCTATTAGCTTCTTCTACTTGTTGCTTTGCGAGCCTCAAGTCCTCTTCAACTTCCATTTTCCTTCTTATAGAAGCTTCTTTTTCATCTCTAAATCTCTTTATCTGCCTCCTAAGATTCGATTAACAATGATTATCATGATTAGGTACAGTAGAACCACAGGCAGTCCAACTGTTTCAAAACATATGATGTGGTGCGTAATTTTGGGGTTGGGCTTCCTGTGGAGCGTGCGGGATAATATATTGGCCGGGCTTCCTGTGGTGGAGCGTGCGGGATAATATATTGGCCGGGCTTCCTGTGGTGGAGCGTGTGGGATAATATATTGGCCGGGCTTCCTGTGGTGGAGCGCACGGGATAATATATTGGCCGGGCTTCCTGTGGTGGAGCGTGCGCGATAATATATTGGCCGGGCTTCCTGTGGTGGAGCGTGCGGGATAATATATTGGCCGGGCTTCCTGTGATATGTAATACATATGTCATCATGTCAAAGTACAAAGTGTTACTTTTCAGTTAATTTTGCTTCTTTTCCTTCTCTTTCGTTGGCCCTCATTTGCTGGACTTCAATGGTGTCTGGTTTGCGTCGACGCACGTACAGTTCATGGTTGCCCATGCACAGATCCTGGATGCGCCTGTTTATCCGCAGATGTGCCGCGAGGAAGACAAAGTCCTTCAAACAAAAAATAAATACTGACTATCACATCATGCAACTATAACTAAATAACCTGACAAGTATTCCCACAACCACGATCACTTGTGTAAGGTTGAGCGATAAGGGAGGGGGGGGGGGGGGGGGGGGGGGGGGGGGGGTATAATAAAAGTGAGACGGCTATTTAATAGCCTGGGAACGAAAACATAATACCGAGATGTTCCTGATCTCACTCCATGGAAAACCAATCCTGGGAATCCCTTACCTCTTCCTAAACAAATAGACCAAGTGTCTCTTACCGGTGCCTTCTTGTCAGTTGGTTTAATAATAAACTTCTTATCGTTGAATGAGATGTTCCGGATCTCACTCCATGGAAAACCAATCTTAGGAATCAGCCTGGAAGAAAAACATCGGTTTAAAATTACTTCAGTCCTGAACAGAAAAGCAGTATGAATACAGTCACATCTCTCTATCGCGGTGACCAACTTTGGCTGATCGACTTACACCGTTAGAGAGGTGTCTGGCTTAAGTGGGTGTCCGCCTTGAGTGAGAAGACTGTAACCACAAGAGGGCCACAAGTTTATTAGCATTGCTATTCAGTGGTACGCTCTGTAAATAAAGTCTTTATTATTATTATTATTATTATTATTATTATTATTATTATTATTATTATTATTATTATTATTATATTATTATTATTATTATTATTATTATTATTATTATTATTATTATTATTATTATTATTATTATTATTATTATTATTATTATTATTATTATTATTATTATTATTATTATTATTATTATTATTATTATTATTATTATTATTATTATTATTATTATTATTATTATTATTATTATTTATTATTATTATTATTATTATTATTATTATTATTATTATTATTATTATTATTATTATTATTATTATTATTATTATTATTTATATTATTAGTCGGGCTTCCTGTGGAAGCCCCGACTCTAAAAATGCAGAGCGTTCTTCGTCGACCCCAGAAAGCATATTGGGTTCTACAGCGCATGCGCCTTGTTAGTCGGGCTTCCTGTGGAAGCTCCGACTCTAAAAATGAGAAGCGTTCTTCGTTGACCTCAAATCACTAATTGGGTTCTACAGCGCATGCGCCCTGTGCCGGCCGCTAAGATAATCACCGAAGGCTCTAACAACATGATTTATCAATACGAGACTGGTCGAGTCTGAATTCACAAACCTTGTTGGAGGAAGTTTATCAGTGTCGTCTTGTTTTCAAAATAACCACAATAATTCATAGAGCCGATGGATTTATCAATCCAGTACTAGTACTGCAAAGGGTTTAGAGATCTTTAGAACTTAAAACGAATCGAAGTGAGTTGATACACGCAGCCGGCGGTTGTAAGGTTTTCAGCCGACCGATAACCGTCGAGGTAAACCCATATTTACACTTCATCCAAACATTGTTTAATCACTCTGCGATGTCTAGTTTATGTATACGGTATTTGTATTTGTATGGATATATTTTATGGTAACAAATAAACTATGTCATTGTCATTCATGATTCGCTGAGTTTGTGAAATCGCAGTACTGAAATTGCAAGGAAAGCAAGTCCTATCGAGTTCGAGCCACGCAACGACGAGCAAGCAAACACTGTTTTAATCGCACTATAAGATATCTATATTTAGTTCAAATAGGCTACATTTCATTTAGAAGCCCGACTTTACGCTAGAAGAGCGTCTAGTTTTATATTAAGCTACGCAGGCTAACGTCGAGCTAAAGCCGAAGGAGACATGAAGTCTGGCCAAGAAAGATTACAAAGCACAAACCAATCAGGGAAAGCACCGGAGGTCAAGGGGCCAAATTATAAGTTTTTTCTCGATTAGACTGGCAAAAATTGTTCGTCCAACCAAAAGTCATGACAAAAATTGCTCCTGCAAAAAAATGTTTGTCCCTTTGTGTTCGCACTACAAGATACCAAAATACAAACTACAAACCGCATATGACAATCAAAGTGTAATTCTATCGCATTGACGTATACGTATCTTCACTAGTGTTCACATTTCTTGTAAGAAAAATGCTGCCTCGAAACATTTTCTATACATTTTCTAGTTTACACTCAACATCAGCTTATGATGTTGCTTTGTCTTTTGAGGGTCCAGCATCAAAACCAAATTATAGCGAGAGCGGAGGACCAAGGATCGTTTGAAAAATAGGCTATGCTCGAAGATGAGGTCGAAGATTTCAGCCCTATTTGATACTACCAAGGCCAGAAACTTCTTTGTTCCAGATTCATCTCATTTGCGATCCGTAGCAGTTGAGGTCAAAGCTTACAAGAAACTGCATCATCTGCCGGTAGAGTTGTGGTGGTCAGGTTGGTAATAGTTTTCTTGACCGAAAATATTGGGAACGCTTGAAGTCTCTCCATTCATGACAGCGACTAGCCTGTGACTGAGCGACCTGACCTAATACCACGCTCCACTGAATTTGTTCTGTTACATTTCTTGAAATCTGACATTTTTGACGTTTGACAAAAATTTGTCCTGCATGCTTCGAAGCAGGCCGACGGCATCTTTGATGTTTGGTAAGGTCAGACAAAAATTGGTAAGATCGAAAAATGTCGTTCGCACTGGGAAACGGCTCGTGTTGACATATATTTTTGCAAAACAAACATAAATTTGGACAAATGCGAACGGGCCCATACTGTAAAGTTCGCAGTACTGAAATTGCAAGGAAAGCATGTTCTATCGAGCTCGAGTCATGCAACGACGAGCAACCAAAAACTGTTTCAATCGCACTGAAAATCGCACTATAAGATATCTATATTTAGTTCAAATAGGTTACATTTCATTTAGAAGCCCGACTTCACGCTAGAAGAGCGTCTAGTTATTAGTAATATGCTCGTGGCGCCAAATCTATTTTTAGTAACCGGAAGGTGAGCACACTTGAGGATTCTGTTGTGTTTGTGAATGACATTGTAGTCGTGCGCGCGCTACTGACGCCACTCACGCCATCGATCGAGCGCGCGCTGCAAAAACCGTGTTACTAAGAATAGAATTAGCGCCACGAGCATCGACCACACATCAGAACGAGATTCGCTCTCTTAGTATTATGGTCTCTTGATATAACTCAGCTGGTAGAGCACCGGAGATAAGTTCCGGGGGTCCTGGGTATCGAAAGCTCCCTACATTTCTCAGTATTGGCTACGCGACCATTACTCTTCTCTTGTGTAATTCCAGTCCTCTCTAATTGAAACCAACCTGAGGATGTTGAGTTAGGCTGTATCTCTCACCTGTTGTCCTTCTCGTAGACGTTAAAACCCAGAGCATCAACACCCAGTAGCAAGCCGGTCCCTTTCTTGTTCTTGATGTCAAAGTAATTAACGCCATACATTTCCAGATCTTGACCGATTTTTAAGTATCCCAATATCGCATCTTCTCTGTAAAGTACATTACAGTAGATTACATGTGTGGTATAGTATGCATTAAACGGTACTCATTTTGGGGCAACATGGAGAAGGAGAAGGGCAAGGTCTTCGTGTAGCTGCACAAATTGTCCTGGCTATTGTTTTTTAATATGTAAAAACAATACATAGAACGACAATAAAACAATGACCAGGACTTTTGTGCAGCTACACGAAGACCTGACCAGGAGAGGCGACTACGAACAACGTTGCTTTTGCAGATGACTAGGTTATCACTTTAACAATGCCTATTAGACTGTGAACAGACAACAAAGTTATTCATCACAGGATATTAGAATATAGTTGCGAATAACAGCAAAATGGAAGTGAAATTACTTCAGCATATCTGTGTGTTCCTTCCACCAATTGACAATCCTTTCCTTCCACTCATCTTGTGTCAGACTGTGCTGTTCCAGCACTCTACAACAACACAAGCGAACAGATTATAAACACTTCATAACAATACGACAGATGATGCTGATGATATGATGATCACAGTACCTTGCCGGTAGAAGACGGTCAATGTTCGGTAGTTGAATAGCATCATCATAATCTCCAAACTTAACTTGGCACTAAACAATGTGGAGCGTGACATTTAGTTAAAATACAGCGGCACGGAAGTGTGTGTGACCGTGCCGTGACCGTGCCGTGACCGTGCCGTGACCGTGCCGTGACCGTGCCGTGACCGTGCCGTGACCGTGCCGTGACCGTTCCGTGACCGTGCCGTGACCGTGCCGTGACCGTGCCGTGACCGTGCCGTGACCGTGCCGTGACCGTGCCGTGACCGTGCCGTGACCGTGCCGTGACCGTGCCGTGACCGTGCCGTGACCGTGCCGTGACCGTGCCGTGACCGTGCCGTGGGATTTGCGACCATTATAGTGCGTTTTTACAAGGACGAACTTCAAGCCCACAACACACACACACACAACTCCATCTCCTTCCCCCACACACACACACACACACAACCCCACCCCCCCCCCCCCACCCCCCCCCCCCCCCCCCCCCCACACACACAACCCCACCCCCACCCCCCCCCCCCCCCCCCCCCCCCCCCCCACACACACCTCACCACCCCATGTGTTTTAGCCAGACAAGAGGTAGGCTTTGAAGTTTGCATTGTGACGATATAATAATAACAATGTATGCACATATAAAAATCAAATTAAATCTAATGGTCTAGCTATGAAATATATACCACTCTACCCATAAATCATTGCGATTACTCACAGCGAAAGATGCCAAGAGGACACACGTCTCTGGTGGACAGTAGATTTCATCGCTAAGAATAGCCTCTTTAAGTTCAATAAAGAAGTATTTCTGAAATCAAGACAACAAAACCCATAAATAATAAAAAATTTATACCTTTTGGTAACATTTAAAATTTACTTCATTTTATCAATGTAAAAGACATTGTGATCGGCTAACCATAAAACAAACATACTTTTGTTACTTCCTGGATAACACATTGTTATACCTAACCATAAAACAAACATACTTTTGTTACTTCCTGGATAACACATTGTTATACCTAACCATAAAACAAACATACTTTTGTTACTTCCTGGATAACACATTGTTATACCTAACCATAAAACAAAAACATACTTTTGTTACTTCCTGGATAACACATTGTTATACCTAACCATAAAACAAACATACTTTTGTTACTTCCTGGATAAGACATTGTTATACCTAACCATAAAACAAACATACTTTTGTTACTTCCTGGATAACACATTGTTATACCTAACCATAAAACAAACATACTTTTGTTACTTCCTGGATAACACATTGTTATACCTAACCATAAAACAAACATACTTTTGTTACTTCCTGGATAAACACATTGTTATAACTAACCATAAAACAAACATACTTTTGTTACTTCCTGGATAACACATTGTTATACCTAACCATAAAACAAACATACTTTTGTTACTTCCTGGATAACACATTGTTATAACTAACCATAAAACAAACATACTTTTGTTACTTCCTGGATAACACATTGTTATACCTAACCATAAAACAAACATACTTTTGTTACTTCCTGGATAACACATTGTTATACCTAACCATAAAACGAACATACTTTTGTTACTTCCTGGATAAGATATTGTTATACCTAACCATAAAACAAACATACTTTTGTTACTTCCTGGATAACACATTGTTATACCTAACCATAAAACAAACATACTTTTGTTACTTCCTGGATAACACATTGTTATACCTAACCATAAAACAAACATACTTTTGTTACTGCCTGGATAAGACATTGCTATACCTAACTATAAAACAAACATACTTTTGTTACTTCCTGGATAACACATTGTTATACCTAACCATAAAACAAACATACTTTTGTTACTTCCTGGATAAGTTCCTCTTCGACATCTTCGGGGTAAAATTTGATCTTCAGGACGAGTTCTAAAGGATCCTGCTTTCGAATGTCATGGCCATCGATTACCTAACAAATTATAAATATTGTTAGATATACAGTGATGATACGGTCGGTGGAGATGATGATTTCTCTAATATGATAACGATGATGATGGTTGGTATGATGATGCTGATAACATAAATACAATAGTGATGATAGTGGTTTAGTCACCTCTCAGCTAGACACCCTCGGGACCAATTTTTGCTGTCTGGCTGAGCGAGTCGGTGTCTTAGAGAGAGTGAATTTATAGTAACGAAATGCAGCAGAGACCAGACAAAGATGTCAGCCTTAGAAAGGTGTTGGGCTTAGACGGTTGTCTGCCTAGAGAGAATAGGCGACTTGCATGATGACGTTGTTTTACTACAACTACCAGAATGCTTTGGGAATTTTCTTTCTTATTCAGATTTTTATTCCCTCATGAGAATAGCAAGACAATTGGTGCTAATTATCTAACAAAAGAAAATGGGCAAAGCATTCTGGTACTTGTAGTATATGACGCCGTCATGCAAGTCGCCTATTGACTGTAATCCATGCAGTTATGGTGATGATGATGATGATGATGATGATACCATATATTTTAATACCTTCTTGTAGAGTTTTATCCAGTCTTTTTGACCTTTAGAATCGATAAAAGTGAGACCAAAATACCAAAATTCCCGAATACCAACAGTCTTTGCAACCTAAATCAGCAAGAAGCGGTACTGAAGAGTGTCATAATGTAGGGGGGAGGGGAGAGGGGTTGGCTACATGTAAGGGCGCAATCCACAGGGAGCCCGCGCATCTTCTACCAATGGAAAAATATAGAAAATGTTGGGCTGCCTGTGGTATCTTCCACGCGCAAAGGATTATGGGTAAATGTACAATCAGTTTCGATATTCACGCGTACCTGGTCGTATAACTGCTTTCCAGTAGTGCTTCGTTGGATAGCAAACTCAAGTTCAGCATCAGGAGCTTTGAGTCGAACGTTTGTCTGTAAGAAAACCAAATGAATTTCGATCAAACTATAGTAATATATTACAGACTGACCCGGCAGATGATATCAGACGTATTTACTCCATGTTATAAATTAGTCCACGTTATTCGTTGTTTCACAGTAATTCTACACATCTCACGAACTGCATCTTACTTGTTGAAAACCAATGATTCAAAACCAACCCTGCAGTATGGCCGCAGCGAAGAGTGCGCTAAACATTGGCTCGATCAGCGCTTCATGTAGCTCTGTGTTGATGCACGTTAGATTTCAGTGTGCGTTAAAAATTGTCCCGTGAAACCGATCACCAAGAGCTGCGTCGGTGACAAAACGACCCGAACTATTGTCATTGTACTTCATACCGGTATTGCAAACGCTTGCATGTTATAATTCAATAATAATAATAATAATAATAATTCAATTCGAATTCGCGAGGTTATTCTGGCTGACGACCAAATCAACACAATAAAACATGAATAAAGTAGAATAAAGCGGACATTTGTACTCACACTTTTAGGCATTTTTTGTGGAAGTTTTCAACGAGTGAACTACACGAATGGATGCAATAAAACGAAAATGAGGAACGTTTCGAGAATCGACCGCCAAATCTCTCAGAAAGACCTGGAAATAAAGAATAAGCATGTTAAGATAAGTAGAATACAAGTCATAAATTACTGATTTAACAAAGTTAGTTGAATTTCAAGCAATTTTGAAAATATGTTAAGAGATTAAAATTCTTTACAATTAAATAAAGGTCAATAACAAATCAAACTCAATATATATTATCTGTTTTCTGAATAATATGCATTTAAATGGCTTTTGGAATGAACTTTGAAATGGCTTTTGGAATGAACTTTGAAATGGCTTTTGGAATGAACTTTGAAATGGCTTTTGGAATGAACTTTGAAATGGCTTTTGCAATGAACTTTGAAATGCGAACGATGTTTTTGTTTGGTTTTGTTTATTCTTGTTTGTTTGTTTACTTTCTTGTTGATTTATGACATATTTTTGCATCGGTTTCGCATCCTTTCGTTAAGATCAGATATTAGAGATGATCGGTTTTGCATGAGCAGAAGATCTCGTTTAATATAATAATTTACAATGATTCAAGCGACTGAGTAAATCAACAATGTACACAGTCATAGATGAAGCACCCCGTCGGGTTTTGCTCTAATTATTTCCAAGTTTGGTCATAACGAGAAGATTTATTGTTATTGTTCATTAGATGAGAGAGTTTAGGTTGATTTGACGTCATTATTATTATTATTATTATTATTATTATTATTATTATTATTATTATTATTATTATTATTATTATTATTATTATTATTATTATTATTATTATTACTAGAGTGCAATTTAGAAAAGCTTGAAAACTAAATCACTAATTAGTACTAAATAGCACTAATGAAACAATAGAAAACAATAGAAATACCTATATTTAGTACTATTTAAAGTTAGTACTATTTCACGCTTTTCTAAATTGCACTCTATCTATCTATCTATCTATCTATCTATCTATCTATCTATCTATCTATCTATCTATCTATCTATCTATCTATCTATCTATCTATCTATCTATCTATCTATCTATCTATCTATCTATCTATCTATCTATCTATCTATCTATCTATCTATCTATCTATCTATCTATCTATCTATCTATCTATCTTTCTTTCTATGTATCTATCGATCGATCTAACTAACTGTCTGTCTGTCTGTCTGTCTGTCTTTCTGTTTATCTATCTGTCTGTCTGTCCGTCTGTCTGTCTGTCTGTCTGTCTATCTATCTCCCTAATTCAATTAGAAAAATCTCAACCAACTCAATCTGATCGCCGATCTTTCTATAATAACGATGTTTTGAGATTGTTTTCATCCAAGCAGAGCGTTCCCACGCATACTGTGAACTGCGATTAGTTCCGGCATTTATCATTTCACATGCCTGCAGCTATACTGTTCATAAATATGTCCTAACAATCTTTTTGCTTGGATTTTCAATCAAAACTTTTACAATTTTCAAAATAATCGCAAAAATAATTATGTATTTAGAAATTAAAATTGGTGACAAATTGAAACAAAATCATTAACATATTATTAACATCAACATATTTTTGTACTTTTATTCAGTGGCAGTTGTGTTGTTAATGAAAAGCATTGAGTGCTATTAAGAAAAAAATAATAATATTATTATTATTATTATTTAATTAATGTTTTTTTCTGTAGTAATTTAATGAATCTCCAAATAATGTTGCGTGAAAATGCTTTTGCTATTAAAGTTTCTAGATGGTTTTATCATATTCATTAATAATTCATGAGGAAAACACAATAGAAATCATAGCCGTGGAAGAACTAGTATTTTTGATACAAAATCGTCTTGATTTGCATAGACTAAAACTTTGATTTTCTCGGCCAAACTTACTGGCATCTTGAAAATTATAGTAGAACATGATTTTATACATCTGTGGATATGATAAGTCCGATACAATATTCGCGTCCGTGTTGTATGAGATCTACAATCACTCGCCTTCGGCTCGTGATTATATATCTCATACAACACGGCCGCTCATATTGTATTTATAGAACTCTTGGGTTCATGATCAGTCATGCAAGATTAAATCATGCAAAATCAAGGCATTCCATAACTATATAATTTAATAGCAAACCTCGATATTAGCCATGAATACCAGTCGAATAAGCTATTAATATCATTAATTGCGGTCAGTTATATGAGTATATAATGTTTAGCAACGTTTGCTAGTTATATAAAATGCATATTTAGACATATCTAGAGCAGCTAGTTTGCCGACAATACAGCAAGCACTCAGTATTACACGATAGATCAGTACGTTGAAATGTCTTTTTTATTTCACAGATTTTTAAGTCATTTGTCTCGGATAAACTCAAAATTACGAGTCATGTCATTTCAAGGTGAATTATTTTATAATTTCCCATCACTCTATCCAATAAAAGGCTCTGCATTAATGTATTTATATCGTTTTCAAGGGTCTTCATTTAATGATTTGCTATGTAATATCTACACGTACCCGATGCAGACTGTTTGTACAGTAGACTCCCGTTGACTTTGTGTTGTCTCTAACTGACGTTAGTCGTCTTCAAGTACACCAAATGGACAAGTAGACAACTCCCTGACTATGCTGAGTTCAGGCAACCACACTGAGCTATGCAGGACCCGAATACTTGCCATACTATCGAGATGACGTCACATCAATGTCATTAGTATTTCAATAAAACTGATAAATCGTGCTAATTTGACAAGATGAAATCAGCTTCCGGGGGGAGGGAAGGGGGGGGGGGGGGGGGGGGGGGGGGGGGGGGGGGGGGGGGGGGGGGGGGGGGGGGGGCTGTTACGCTAAGCAAACAGTGACACAGGCAACCCGCCAGTAATGAATATTACGAATAGCGAAGAGGTAAAAATGTCCGGCCAATGGTAATAATAATAATAATAATAATAATAGCTGTTGATTTGACTTTTTATTTCATTTTTGCAAAGTTGACTTCATAAAGACGAGTGCATCCAGTTTTACTAAGAAAACAAAAATACTTGATACGGAAAAACCTCTGTGTAACGACCTACCGCAAGCGACCACTTGGCAATTCTTTTTTTTTTCCAAACTGTAACAATATTACACCTCTTATAACGACCACTTATCGTAATCGACCTTACAACAATGGGAGTCGCTTTCGGGAGGTTTCCCCCGTACGTATATACACAAAGTGTATTAGAGTAGTTTTCGTAGGAGTGGGAAACCTACGGCACGGTACGGAATCGAAGACATCTATGCAACCAATCACAGCGCGCACAATCATTGCTCAACCAGACAACCAATCAGAATGCTTGAACACGGTACCGTCACCGCACGAACCGTACCGTAACTACTTCCCACTCATACGAAATCGACTCTATCATGTTTGTATTGCTGTGTTTGCGAAAAATGTAAAGTAAAGGTAATGAACGTTATTAACCCTGGTTTTCACTAGCAAGCCGGCATGATCACAAGCACAAGAGACCTCATGCCACTGTGAAAACAAGCCTAACACAAGCATAAGCACAAGCACAAGCACAAGAGGCCTCATGCCACTGTGAAAACGGGACTGACGCAAGCACAAGTACAGCAGGCCTTATGCCACTGTGAAAACAAGCCTAACACAAGCATAAACGTAAGGTTCAAACATTTTGATTTTTTTGCGCTTATGATTCTATGAGGCCTCTTGTGCTTGCGCTTATATGGCTCTTTGCTTGTCTCTCTCTAGTTAAAACCAGTAAACGAAAGAGAGCAATCTCCAATAATATCTCGACCGCAATGCATCATATTGTGACGTCATTCATTGCTATTTTGTGACAAGTTGATCATCGTTATCATGATTAAATGTTCAGCTTTAAAAAGTTTCAAATTCTTCGACTCTTGTTTTGGTGTTTCCTTGTCTAATTTGCTTCAAAGTTTTGTACTTGTCTCTACCCTGCTTCACATTCTCAGCATGAAGAACGTCGATCTGGGTGGCAGTTCCCTCCCTCTTGGCTTGTTCCAGCTCCTCCTTCAGTTTCTACAGTGAAAAATCACTATTATCATCATCATCATCATCATCATCATCATCGTCATCATCAGTTTTGAGAGTATGTGAATAATATATTTGAATATATTATGGGCACAATGCTACTGCATCTTTACCTTCACAGAATCCATATCTAAAGCATGTTTTTTTCTAAGCTCCTCGTTTTCTTTACTTATCCCTTCGAGCTGACAAAGATACAATTAAAAACATGGTTTACATTGATGAATGTGTTTCTTTGGGCATACAATTTTTAAATTAAAAAAAATAGAAATGCGAGTACGAGAACGTTTACATTGCTCACCGCGCGCGGTCAAATGTCTGCAAATTCAACATCTCAGCAAAATCTAGCTTAATATCTGAACCAGGGTCGGATCCAGAGATGGGGGGGGGGGGAGGGCGCGCGTTCAGGTTGGACATTGGTTTCAGCCAAATTTTATGTAAAGAATTTGTTGGCAAAAAAAGGTATTCGAATTTCCAAAAGGGAGGCGTGCGCCTCCTTCGCCCCGCCCTAAATCCGTCTCTGTGAACCTTGTATATTCACTGTGTGTTTTATTTACTATCTAATCGATCTCTTTCTTGTCCATAAGTTAGGTTTATCAAAGAACGGTCAACTGAACTATTCTCTGATTAGTTACCTTTTGAAGGGTCGCCACAGTCTTTGCCTGCAATGCATCATTTTTGTCTCTTTGCTGTGCAGTCTATAGAAAATCAAAGCGACAAAAAAAAATAAGGAAACCTGACCTACCCCACCCCTAAGCGGGAAAGAGTGACCTTGGATGCCCTATGCAGCAAAGCAATCGCGTGGTCTAGGACGCTGCAAATTGACTTCGTGTGTTGATTGGAACTTACACGGCTATACATGCGCCGTGCCAAGGTTTACAGTGCCGTACAGTCTATTTTGCGCTTCACAACCTGGTCTTCGCTATCAAGGCAGCACGAGCGCACACACAACGCTGATTTCACTGCAAAAGTGTGCCTGACGCAAGTATAAGCGCAAGGATAAAACGTTTGTATTTTCTTGTGTTTGCGTTGAAAACTAGTAAGGGTGTCAATAAATGATAATTCAAGTTCCTTACTAGATTTTCCATTTCCCGTTTTTCCTTCTCCTTCCTCTCATTTTCGGCTTTTAGCTTCTGAGCTTTTTCATCCAATTGTTTTTGATTGTTTTCTTTCTCTTTCAGTTTATTCTCATATTTCTCTTTCTCTGAGAACAAAAAAAGAAGACTGGTAACTAAGTGAAACAAGTAAACCTAGTAAAACTACTGAGCACGCACACCTACAAAACTAGTCAAACTAGTTTGACCACACAACTAATGCATGTTTCCCCTAGTTGTACAGAAAGGCGATTCATTTACTGCGATTTTACTGCTGACGTTCTAATTGTTTTACGGATTTCACTGGAGGAAGAATGGCGGCAAACACAGAATACCTTTTTTAGATTCCTCGTCTTGTCGTTGTTTCTCCTCAGTAATTCGTTTGAGTTCTTCATCCTTTCGTCTCAATTCTTCTCTGAGTTTAACATTCTGCCGCGCGGTCTCGTGGTGCGCCCTCCTTGTTTCCTCGATTGCATTTCTAAGATTTACATAACCCAATAATAATAGAAATAAACACGAGAGATTCTTGGTATTTCTGGCCTGAATTGTAAAACTAATATCTGTTTTGGTTTGTTAAAAGTCTATTTAACTGATCCGACAGAATTGAACAAACGAACGAACGAATTAACAAACAAACAGACAGACAGACAGACAGACAGACAGACAGACAGACAGACAGACAGACAGACAGACAGACAGACAGACAGACAGACAGACAGACAGACAGACAGACAGACAGACAGACAGACAGACAGACAGACAGACAGACAGACAGACAGACAGACAGAAGACAGACAGACAGACAGACAGACAGACAGACAGACAGACAGACAGACAGACAGACAGACAGACAGACAGACAGACAGACAGACAGACAGACAGACAGAAGACAGACAGACAGACAGACAGACAGACAGACAGACAGACAGACAGACAGACAGACAGACAGACAGACAGACAGACAGGACAAGACAGACAGAGACAGACAGACAGACAGACAGACAGACAGACGACAGACAGACAGACAGACAGACAGACAGACAGACAGACAGACAGACACAGACAGACAGACAGACAGACAGACAGACAGACAGACAGACAGACAGACAGACAGACAGACAGACAGACAGACAGACAGACAGACAGACAGACAGACAGACAGACAGACAGACAGACAGACAGACAGACAGACAGACAGACAGACAGACAGACAGACAGACAGACAGACAGACAGACAGACAGACAGACAGACACAGACAGACAGACAGACAGACAGACAGACAGACAGACAGACAGACAGACAGACAGACAGACAGACAGACAGACAGACAGACAGACAGACAGACAGACAGACAGACAGACAGACAGACAGACAGACAGACAGACAGACAGACAGACAGACAGACAGACAGACAGACAGACAGACAGACAGACAGACAGACAGACAGACAGACAGACAGACAGACAGACAGACAGACAGACAGACACACAGACAGACAGACAGACAGACAGACAGACAGACAGACAGACAGACAGACAGACAGACAGACAGACAGACAGACAGACAGACAGACAACAGACAGACAGACAGACAACAGACACAGACAGACAGACAGACAGAAGACAGACAACAGACAGACAGACAGACAGACAGACAAACAAACAGACGAACAGACAGACAGACAGACAAACAAACAGACAACTGACAAACAAACAAATAAAAAAACAAACAGACAGACAGACAAGACAGACAGAGAGACAGACAAACAAACAAACAAACAAACAAACAAACAAACAGACAAACAAACAAACAAACAAACAAACACAAAGACTCACATATCAGCTAATTTTGCCTCTCGTCTCTCTCTCGCTTCATTCCTCATTTGCTGGACTTCAATGGTGTCTGGTTTACGGCGACGCATGTACAGTTCATGGTTGCCCATGCACAGAGCCAGAATACGCTTGTTTATTCGTAGATGTTCAGAGAAAAAGACAAAGTCCTTCAAACAAAAATTCGTTTCATTTAAAATCATTTTTGCATCAAGGTTTTCGTTCATTTGGTTAAGACAGTGTTTTTCTTTCTTTGTAACCGTGAATCAGTGATTGATATAAACAATGCTTTGTAACCGCGCGCAACTATATAGTCGAGCAACCATGTGACGTCATTAAAATCAAAATGGCGGCCTCCATGGAATCAGGCTCAACTTTCAATGCGCATTAAAATCAAGAGGCATTGTTTATCAAGATAAATGGTTTTAAAATCTGATATACTAGGACTGAACACCGGGGTTCCCTTAAGTACTTCCAGAACCAAAACCCCCCCCCCCCCCCCCTCCCCCCTCCCCCACCCCCCACCCAAACAAAAAGACCAAGTGTCTCTTACCGGTGCCTTCTTGTCAATTGATTTAATAATAAACTTCTTATCATTGAATGATATGTTCCTGATCTCACTCCATGGAAAACCAATCCTGGGAGTCAGCCTGGAAGAAAAACATGCATCAAGGTTTACACTGACCTACCTGTCTGTCTGTCTGTCTGTCTGTCTGTCTGTCTGTCTGTCTGTCTGTCTGTCTGTCTGTCTGTCTGTCTGTCTGTCTGTCTGTCTGTCTGTCTGTCTGTCTGTCTGTCTGTCTGTCTGTCTGTCTGTCTGTCTGTCTGTCTGTCTGTCTGTCTGTCTGTCTGTCTGTCTGTCTGTCTGTCTGTCTGTCTGTCTGTCTGTCTGTCTGTCTGTCTGTCTGTCTGTCTGTCTGTCTGTCTGTCTGTCTGTCTGTCTGTCTGTCTGTCTGTCTGTCTGTCTGTCTGTCTGTCTGTCTGTCTGTCTGTCTGTCTGTCTGTCTGTCTGTCTGTCTGTCTGTCTGTCTGTCTGTCTGTCTGTCTGTCTGTCTGTCTGTCTGTCTGTCTGTCTGTCTGTCTGTCTGTCTGTCTGTCTGTCTGTCTGTCTGTCTGTCTGTTCGCTGGTTTGAACAATTCAACTCCAGCAGCCGCCATATTGAACAGAAAGGACTACCTTGATGACACCGAGATTGACTGATGTGTTCCGGTAATAAGATCAGTAGATAGACCAAATGGATAGCCCCTAGTCTCCTGCAAAGCCCACTCAAATTTTCCGAATGAGAAGGGACTGGGTTCCATTTCATACTGTCGGTCCCATTCCCCCGGGTTTCACTTACTTATCGTCCTTCTCGTAGACGTTCAGACCCAGTGCATCAACTCCAATCATCAAATAGGTCCCTTTCTTGTTCTTGATGCTAAAATAATTAACACCATACATTTCCAGATCTTGAGCGACTTTTATGTATTCTAACATCGCATCTTCTCTGTAGATGATAGAAAGTGGTTAATTATAATAATAACTGAATAACTTACTAGCTGACTGACTGACCGACCAACCCACCGACCGTCTGACTAGCTGACCGACCGTCTGACTGACTGACGACCAACCGTCTGACTGACTGACTGACCGGCCGTCTGACTGACCGACCCACCGACTGTCTGACCCACAGGCCACAGACTGATCGACCGTCCGACTGACCGACCGTCTGACTGACCGACCGTCTGACTGACCGACCCACCGTCTGACTGACCGACCCACCGTCTGACTGACCGACCCACCGACCCACCGACCGTCTGACTGACCGACCGTCTGACTGAGCGACCGACCCACCGACCGTCTGACTGACTGAGCGACCGACCCACCGACTGACCGACCTTCTGACTGACCGACCGACCATATGACTGTGCGACCGACCATATGACTGATGACATATGACTGATCGACCGTTTGAGGACCGACCCACCGACTGACCGACCTTCTGACTGACCGACCGACCATATGACTGTGCGACCGACCATATGACTGACTGACCGACCAACCGTCTGACTGACCAACCGTCTGATTGACTGACGACCGACCATATGACTGACCAACCGACCGTATGACTGACCAACCGACCGTCTGAATGACCAACCAACCGTCTGACTGACTAACTAAGAAACATAAAATGCATACTTAAAAAGAATGTTCTGTTCCGACCACCAATTTGAAATCTTTTCGTTCCACTGCGACAGGGTCAATTCGTGCTGGTCGATAACTCTATAGAAGATAACATTGATATTAGGCAGAAGTAATATAGATATCTTGTACTTGTCACGCAAGAAGTAATAGAGATATCTTGTACTTGTCACGCAAGAAGTAATAGAGATATCTTGTACTTGTCACGCACAAGTGTTTCAAAGCGAAGCTCCGAGAAAATAATAAACCTTTTGCAGCTTACTGTCACATGTTTATAGAGCTTAGCCTCGTCTCCAGGGCTACTTAATTCTTCTCAGTCTCCCATCATGCATTGTTATCTTCAATATGGCGGACGTTTGTGTAGCCTACAACCTTCGGGGAGAACTCGTGAATTTTGAGGTTGTTTTTCGTTCACTCGGTCGACGTTTTTGCTTAGTAAATAGTGAGTGCGATTGGTAGTCTTCCATACCTCGATCTTTCTACCGATCCACCTAGAACTAGACGAGGTTTCGAACAGAATCGTAGAAATAGTGACGTAACAGTATTGCAACGCGCACTGAGAAACATGGAGACGAGGCTAAAGCTGAGGATGGGTTTTTCTTGATTCAATAAACATTACCTTTGGGGAAGAAGCTGTTCTACTGATATATCTGTATTTACAGCGAAGTCGCCAAACTTTGCCTGGCACTAGATAAACAAGAGCTAATTAGTAGAATTGGGATTCCTGTGGTAGAATGCCTTTGTAGACTGGGGAGAGTTCGCCTCAAGAGGCCTGGTAATCGTTCTCAGAGCCTGCATTCCTTATGGTCTGCGGCAGACCATATAAGTACAACATAAATAAAATTAAAATTAAAATAAATGTCGGTTCTTATATAGCGCATTTCACATGCATTGTCTCAATGCGCTTTACAACCGATGGAGGACTGCATATGAAGGCGCCTACGGCAGCCATGCAGCTTACAACATGAGGAGTTAGTACGTTAGTGTGTTATGCCTGCATATATGATAGGTGCCTATGGCAGCCATGCAGCTTACAACATGAGGAGTTAGTACGTTAGTACGTTAGTGTGTTATGCCTGCATATATGATAGGTGCCTACGGCAGCCATGCAGCTTACAACATGAGGAGTTAGTATGTTAGTATGTTATGCCTGCATATATGAAAGGCGCCTACGGCAGCCATGCAGCTTACAACATGAGGAGTTAGTACGTTAGTGTGTTATGCCTGCATATATGATAGGTGCCTACGGCAGCCATGCAGCTTACAACATGAGGAGTTAGTATGTTAGTATGTTATGCCTGCATATATGAAAGGCGCCTACGGCAGCCATGCAGCTTACAACATGAGGAGTTAGTACGTTAGTGTGTTATGCCTGCATATATGATAGGTGCCTACGGCAGCCATGCAGCTTACAACATGAGGAGTTAGTATGTTAGTATGTTATGCCTACATATATGATAGGCGCCTATGGCAGTCATGCAGCTTACAACATGAGGAGTTAGTATGTTAGTGTGTTATGCCTGCATATATGATAGGCGCCTACGGCAGCCATGCAGCTTACAACATGAGGAGTTAGTACGTTAGTATGTTATGCCTGCATATATGATAGGCGCCTACGGCAGCCATGCATGCAGCTTACAACATGAGGAGTTAGTACGTTAGTGTGTTATGCCTGCATATATGATAGGCGCCTACGGCAGCCATGCAGCTTACAACATGAGGAGTTAGTACGTTAGTATGTTATGCCTGCATATATGATAGGCGCCTACGGCAGCCATGCAGCTTACAACATGAGGAGTTAGTATGTTAGTGTGTTATGCCTCCAATTTGAAGTAGGCTGTTAAAGAAAGCAGGTTCCTGGGACCTGAACCGGTATATACTTCATGGCTGAATACCATGTGGTCTTCTAGTCATAACACTAGACCTAAACTTACTAACGACTTGATATGACATTCAGCTATGAAGTATATACCACTTTACCCATAAATCCTTGCGAATACTTACAGCGAAAGATGCCAAGAGGACACACGTCTCTGGTGGACAGTAGATTTCATCTTGAAGGATAGCTTCCTTGACTTGAATATAAAATAAACGCTACAACAATAACAACATCAACAATTGAATCTATTTTAATAAACGCTACAACAACAACAACAAATTGAAAATAAATTAAACGACTAACGGCCATATTTGGTAAAAACTAAACATGTACAAGTCAAAGGTTAGTTTACACCAGCGACGCTGCGCATGCGCAACCACAATAGGCCATGTGTCACATGCATTGAAAAAATCATAATAAATAAATAAATAAATGAATGAATGAATGAATGAATGAATGAATGAATGAATGAATGAATGAATGAATGAATGAATGAATGAATGAATGAATGAATGAATGAATGAATGAATGAATGAATGAATGAATGAATGAATGAATAAATAAATAAATAAATAAATAAATAAATAAATAAATAAATAAAACGGCCCCGACGTAAAAGCACAAGCGAAGGGATCAAATATTTTCTTATTTCTGTGCTCGCTTGCGTGACCCGCTGTCATACCACATACCACAATGCTTTGCGCACGTACTTTTGTTATTTCCTGAATAAGTTCCGATCCGACATCTTCAGGGTAAAACTTGACCTCAAATATGAACTCCAAGGTTTTTGCCTTCATGACGTCCTGACCCGATATCTAAGTAATAATAACAAAAATAATGATTATATCATAATTATAATTACATTGAGATACCTCGGTTTTATGCGTTTTTAAAAACTTATAATAATAATAATAATAATTATTATTATTATTCTGATTGCCGCTGTGAATAATACCGATTCCTTTTTCCTTCTATTTTCCTGTCGCAAATCGTCCAGTCAAATGCCTTGAATCTCTATAATACCTTGAATTTTAGCAGGGAAAATGGGGTATAACAAAGTTTTCTACTTTTTAAATATCTCAGAAACGAGTTCGGTCTTTTCTGAGATATTTAAAAAGTAGAAAACTTTGACTGAAAACTCGGCCGCCATTTTGAATTCCGAGGAAGAACTGGATACAGTAAATTCATGAATGTACTAAATGTACCTTTTTGTTAAGCTTTAGCCAAGCATTGGAGCCTGTGTTGTCAATGTATTTGAGACCAAAAAACCATATTTCTCGAAGTCCAATAGTCCTAACAACCTGAAAGACAGAAATAGATTAATTGCATAATTAATAAACAATCAGAATAATGGCGGATCAGAATATCCATACCATGATCCTTTGCGCGCATACACTGTAAAAAAAAGCACGCTCATGACCGGTGTAAATTGCCCTATACCATTATGACGTAACGGCTTATTTATGAGGGGGACAGAATCGTGAAGAACAATAGAATTTTGAACTAAATCTGCTCTGCTGAGGTTCGCTTGATTTCAAATTGGCTAGTTTCCAGATATTATATTCATCGATACTTTTCCCAAACTGTGTTTGGTAACTTTTATCGCTTTCAGACCGTCTGTAAAATACATTTATTTGGGAAATCCTTTGTGTTGTTGCTGTTTTGTCCCCCTCTAGCGACCATGATCCTTAGTGTTTAAACAATAGATTGTTTTGATTTGACGTCATAGTGGTATAGGACAATTCCGTGTCGTGAAAATTCCATGTAAATTCCATGTAAATTCCGTGTAAATTCCGTGTAAATTCCGTGTAAATTCCGTGTAAATTCCGTGTAAATTTGCCAGTATGAAGATGTTGACTGCTTTATTATGTGAACGTGTCAGGTAGTTTGTAGATCTAAAAGTGGTACTGATTTAGGTTCGCAAAGGATTACTGGGTAAAATGTACATCCGCCATGTTTTTCTGTACCGTGAATTGTAGGTGGATTGATTGAAACAGGCGGATGTTTTCACTCGCGCACATTGCATTGCATTGGCTTTCGAATTCCATCAATCAAATTCTACTGCATGCTGGGTAATCAACACTTTCGCCACTAGATCATAGCTAGAAAACTATGAAAGTAGACAGAAAGACCTAGTAAATAACTTCATAACTCAGTTCCGTTTTGATTGAAGAAAATTCTATTTTGGCGCGAATGTAAAAATGAAGGAACGTCCGGTCTAGGGAAATGTTGGAAAACTGGGTTCGAGCGTTTTGATTGGCTGAATCTGTTACACGTTTTTCGAGCTGTTTGCCCTCGTTGAAAGACTAGTGGAAATATCACTTGAATGGATTCAACGTTCTTTCTCCAGCACATTGGATAGTATTGGAGATGATATTGTCACTCGTACCCAGTCTTCCAATGTATTTGCCACATACCGGCCATGCTGACAACCAACTGAGTGCTCTCGTAGTGTAATAATATTTTATTGTGTCGCAGCTACTACCCTGCTAGACAGAGACCACAGTCCCATCGCGGCACCTACCTGGTCGAAGAGCTGTTTGCCCGTGGTCGCAGTCTGCACCGCAAGTTCCAACTTGGCATCTCGAGTAGTAACGATTACGTTCTGAGTGTTCTGAGAACAAATAACATGTAAATATATTCAATATTCGCATTGTCATAGCGCACTGAGGGACTGGCAAATGGTCGTAAATCTGTAGGAGGAACTAGATATGATGAATGGCTGGCTGCATCGATATCCGGATGAATCCAAATCATTTGATCGGAGAAATTGATGCCAAAACACTAAATAAACTAATTTAACTCTTCACATTTAAATTGTAGTTAGTTAATTCGGTACGAGTTAGATTGAAATACAATTGTCAAGTTCGTCCAATTTTATCGGTTAAGTGTGTCTCGCGTCTGCCAATTGAAGTGCTACTTAAAATTACTGTATTAATTATATTTTTTGACATTTTTCACCATAGTTACCATAGTTACCATAGTTAATTAGTAGTTCGCCTTTTTGTACGTACGTTAGGAAAACGTACACATTTTTATCTTCCGTCTGAGGTTAATTCATTTCTGTTGTTTAATATTTCTTCTTGTTTTGTCAAATTGTCGCTGTCAATACGGCCAATGATAGAATAACAATGTACTTACATTCTTTCGCATTTTGAGGAGTCTGCAACCATAGAACTGTTAACTAAATATGCTGAAAAAGAGGAGTCAAATATGTTGAGAGAGCATACTTAGTGTCGGTGTGATGTCTTTGTGAAATTATACTATTAACAGAAGAGACTGAATTTTCTAATTTGCTACCTCAGTGTGTTGCAAGATGCTTGAAATATTTATCTCAAATCTCGCGCAAAAAAACTTCTCAAAATCTTCAAACAAATGTATCGACAAATGACATGACTTTTAGAGCGGGCATTCTGTATCAAGATGATTAAAATTCACTCTTTTCACCTACCTTCAATGATATCTCGTGTGTTGGTATCGATGGAAAGGTGTGCCAAGCTTCTCTTAATTTACATAAATAAAAAGTTTTGAAATGATTCCCCTTTTGGGGACGAAAATCGCGGGCTCAGAAGCCAATACTTTTCTTTACAACTTCTTTCTCGCTTAAAAACAAGTTTTTCAAAGAGCATAAATTCAAGTCAGAACGAAAAGAGATTCAGTGAAGATCAGCCGCACCCGTGAAAGCTAATAGCCTCTTGTAGGAGTGCAAATTTCTAGTGCAACCATGTTGATATTATCAGATATCGTTACAGGTAGATGCAACCATGGTTTGCTTATGGTAGGTAACTGATAAATAATAAACAAACTCTTTGGAAACAAAGCGAATGAATGAACACAAAATATGAAGTTTAGCCTTGAATTCTCAAGAAAAAAACGCTATGTCTAATGTAAATGGAAAGAAATGAAAATGAACCAAAGTTATGATATGATATTTCTGCAATTTCATGATAAACGCTAAACTTGAAGAAACCCGCGAGTAAACTCGAAGTTTGAGTGAAATGGTCACTAATTTTACTAACGTTTTTTGTCACTTTTCTTTGAGTGATTCAAGTGATTGAGTGATTTAACAACGTACATTGTCACAGTCGGAAACCCCGTCAGGTCTTCTGAACTTATTGCCAAGTTTGGTCATGACTGAGTAACTGCCTTTGTCCTCGACTTCAGTTGAAGTGTTGCGAGTTTGTTTAGCATAGAGCGCTGTTATGACTCGCACTTACAAAGAACTCGCGTAAATCATGAATGTTTAATACTTTTTTCAAAAAATGAAGTGACTTTGTATAATAATGATGAGCTTGGTGGGTTCATAGGTGAATAGAATAGTTTGGTTTTGTCGATGGAGCAGTTACTAAATCTTATCCCAGTTTGCTAGAATAGAAACTAATCATAAATGTCGCATGTAGAAAGTTCATTACGCATTCACAGGTGCACTGGTTACTTGAATGGATATGTTTATCGAGAGTTGATTTCGATTGTTACCATCATTTATAACGAAACCAAACGACAATCAAAAGTCGTTAGTCTGACTTCGATTTTTGTCGACTGTTGTTGGTAGGATTTGATTTTCATACACTGATATATAAAGTCGTTTTCGTATAAGTGGGAAACCTACAGCACGGAGTTACGGTCACAGTACGGAATCGAACACATTCTATTCAACTCAAGTATGTTAAGGCCTGGTTCATGAAGCCATCACTCAAAATCACGTTTATTTTTAGTATTCCCCACGATTCATTTCTATGGCATTGATATTTAGGCATAAGATTATATTCAAGATGTTTGATGATTTAGTCCTAAAAATACTGACGTCATGTGGTCACGTGACCTGGGCATGTGAAATTTCGTTTTTTAAATATGCGGTCGCGAGTTTAAGATATGCTGAAATAGTTTTTATGCTACAACATTAAGGACAACTAATGAAAAAAGATAGCGTTTGGAAATCCTGTCCCATAATTTTAGTTATCGAGAAAATTGAGAAAACGTATTCTGGCTAAATGGTCACGTGACCTATTTTCGTAAATATCTCTCTTAAGAAAAATCAGAGACAAGTTTTCCAAACGCAGTTGTGTAGAGCACTAGCATTGACAACATATGCAATTGTTTGTTTTTACACTGTTCTTAAAACCGCGACCGCATTTTAAAGTAAATTTTCAAAGACTGTTGTCACGTGGTTAATCACGTGTTCAGCTGTTTGTATTTTGTTGACTTCAATCAATTAAGGATGTCGAACTCTATGGCTGTGCTAAGTTTCGTAATGTTTGGTAAAAAGGAAGTGACATTATAATTTTTTACATTTTTTTCTCATTTTTGGGCTTGAACCAGGCCTTAACATAGTTGAGAACCAATCACAGCGCGCAAAATCATTGCTCAACCAATCAGAATGCTTGGACACGTCACCGCACGGTACGAACCGTATCTGACTTCCCACTCACGTCTCTATTCGAAAGTCATACCAAAGACTTTCATCGTCACATCAAAGTCGATTGGTATCGGGAATAACTAGATTTACGATTCAATATCGATTGCAATCGACAAGCGACTAAAGTCTCCTGGCCAATCAAAATCAGTTATTTGACAAACGAGAGAAACCAGGCCAAACCGAACCTGTACCGATTCCTTACCGATAATATTTTATCGATCTCTACCGATCGACTTGCGTCGCCTCATTCCGATTCGTCTACGAAGAACATCTGGTGCAAAACGGCCTCACTCGGACAACTGGTGGAGAGTTGAATTGTTTAACAAACAAACCGGCTTCTGTACAGATGCTGTGAGTATAAAGAAGAACTGTGTACAATCTCGGTCCGTACTTAAACTTTTATTATAGTTACCATAGTGTAGCCTGTCTGCATTCCTCATCCACTGAAGTCCAGATTAAAAAAAGTCTTAGTTAAGAAATCGGAATTTGCATTTGTAGATTATGGAAAATGTCATCGAGAGAAAAGACAGTAACTTAAACCTTATTTTGTAGTATAAACCCGTGAAATAGTTAATAGATACTAGATACTAGTGGACTTTATTTCCATTGCGTTTCCTTTTGTGACTATTACACACTATAACATCTCATTTTTATTTCACGGGTTTATTGCAATCACTCTATACTGTAGGGTAGTGCATAGTTAATAGAGTCGTTTTCGTATGAGTGGAAAGTAGTTACGGTACGGCTCGTGCCGTGCAGTGACCGTATCGCGCCATCATCGTGCGGTATCCAAGCATTCCGATTGGTTGTGAAATGATTTCGCGCGCTGTGATTGGTTGAATACAATGTGTTCGATTCCGTACCGTGACCGTAACTCCGTACCGTAGGTTTCCCACTCATACGAAAACGACTCTATTAACTATGGGTAGTGTATGAAAGGTGCGACATCGTTATACTTTGTAAAAGCTCACTCTGAACAAGGCTTCCTCACCACCTTTCCTCACACAGGCTTTCGAAATCAACTCGAAATTTCACGCTACGGTTCTGGAGATTTCTCAGTCTTTGATGAACAACTTCAGATAAGAGGCCGGTCGACTTGCTCTTACTTTTCGGGCTCTTACTGTAATTTTCTCGGGCCAACTTTCCCACCACCGCTCTGAGAGACACTAGCTAGTTTGGTGCACACAGGAAGCCCAAGCTGTGGTTTTGTGGAGAATATCGTAAAAATATTTTCTCCTGTAAATACTGTAATAAAAGACTTGAAACTGTGGTAGTGTCTTGTGGTCTTTATTTACTATCCCTGTGAAAATTTTCAGCGAATTTCAGCATTTTTTAGTGTCTCTACTCACCCAGTAAAGAAAGAAGGCAAGGAAGGAGACGAAGCTCGAAAAATGGCTTCCAAAGCCGTTCAAATATTGCTCATTTTTTTCGTGAAAATCACCTGGGATTCAAAAATTAACCCCCATCAGACAAGAGGGGATAAATGTACAATCCATCTATGCCAGTAATGTTAGCATACCTTCATAACTGAAGCTATCAGCCGCTGGTGAATCCATAATTCATCGCCATAAAAAGACCCGTTTATGCGTGACTCGGAATATCGACGACAACCAAACGGTCTCCACGGTCGAAGGACCTGGGCACTAGCAATAATCGAACCCGCGGGGGAATAGGGTTATGCTTGGCTGGCCCTGAAATTCACACCCGAATCTACCCCGAACCAAGCATAACCCTATTCCCCCGCGGGTTCGATTATTGCTAGTGCCCAGGTCCTTCGACCATGGAGACCGTTTGGTTGTCGTCGATATTCCGAGTCACGCATAAAAGGGGTCTTTTTATGGCGATGAATTATGGATTCACCAGCGGCTGATAGCTTCAGTTATGAAGGTATGCTAACATTACTGGCATAGATGGATTGTACATTTATCCCCTCTTGTCTGATGGGGGTTAATTTTTGAATCCCAGGTGATTTTCACGAAAAAAATGAGCAATATTTGAACGGCTTTGGAAGCCATTTTTCGAGCTTCGTCTCCTTCCTTGCCTTCTTTCTTTACTGGGTGAGGGGAGACCCTAAAAAATGCTGAAATTCGCTGAAAATTTTCACAGGGATAGTAAATAAAGACCACAAGACACTACCACAGTTTCAAGTCTTTTATTACAGTATTTACAGGAGAAAATATTTTTACGATATTCTCCACAAAACCACAGCTTGGGCTTCCTGTGGTCTATGCAGCAACCAAAATAGCTAGTGAACAGTCTCTCAGAGCGGTGGAGGGGAAAGCGAAAGTCAGGGCGGAAAAGAGATGGAAAGAGAGGCAAAGCGATAAAGGAGAGGAAAAATAAGAGAGAACCTTCTCATCTTCCAACCATCCAGAAAATTCCCCATACATTCCTATCGTCCCATTGGCGTGACGTCACCAAAATTCTGACGTCACAAACCCTAATAAATATAGATTGTACAAATAGTAGAATATAACGACACTCGATTTAATCTTGAACGCTTTTAGTAGGTCAAACAACACGTAAATTAATGCTCAAGTGATATAATAAAATATTACTATTAAATGCACATTCCACATATGTAAAAAATTAACCAAAACATTATTGATTCGTGTGTTTTCACATTCAGTATTCAAACTACCTCGACACAGATTAATTTATCTTTATTTGGACGAAGACTATGGTTAAGGACTGACCTTCATTATTTATTATTTATTACAGATGAGGATAAGATCTCGTACATGTGTACATCATTATTGGGATAAACTGGGTGATTTCCGCTGAAGCAAGAACTACACATGGTGGGTTAATTGCATTATTTACCCATGGTGTATCCCATAATATTAAACTTGCACCAGTCCATCCCCATCTATAATCAAGGCCTGGTCCCTAACTCTACTGTGCTGATTTCATTTACAGTACACTATATATTTTTTTTACCAAACGTGATATCAAAAAGAAGCCTTTATGCAGCAGATCTGCCAGCAAGTTATATCAAATTTCAATGTTATACATGTTAATCATTAAGTGAATCAGTTGTTTATACGAGTCAACTCAAGCTGTGATGCCTGTCAAAATGGTCTTCTCGTCTCTGATCCAATACTTGAGCAGGATTACAGAAATCAGAATAAGCACAGGTATCCCAAGATGAGATTGATCTCAGGTCATTTTCTGTAGTTAATAGAGAAAGGGAATATATTATTCTTTCAAATGTGATCTTATTACTCAGCGGGCTGCCTGTAGCATGCCGAGTTGAAAAATGGGATTTCATTATAAAATGGCCACAAATCGCCAACTGGGAACCTCATGTGCTCTATGAGGAAACAGAAGGCTCATTGCTGAAGCCGGCTGAGTAAATGCTTAATTATAGAGCGTCTTGTCAACATAAAGTTTGGTCAACTTTAACTTGTGGGAAGAACCTTGCAGTACTTACCATAGTATGCTGTTTACAAGTTTTCAAACTGGTCGACCCTCTGTCTGGTGTTTCCTTGTCTAATTTGCTTCAAGGTTTTGTACTTGTCTCTACCCTGCTTCATATTCTCAGCATGTAGGCTATCAAGTTTGGATGAACCCTCTTGTGTCTTGGATTGAGCCAGCTCTGCACTCAATTTCTAGTGTGGAAAATGGTTGATAATCAGTCATGGCGCATCATAACCATTAAAACTACTTATCTGTCACTGGGAATCATCATCATCATCACTATTATCATCATCACTATTATCATCATCATCACTATTATCATCATCATCATCACTATTATCATCATCATCATCACTATTATCATCATCATCATCACTATTATCATCATCACTATTATCATCATCATCATCACTATTATCATCATCATCATCACTATTATCATCATCATCATCACTATTACCATCATCATCATCACTATAATCATCATCACTATAATCATCATCATCATCACTATAATCATCATCATCATCACTATTATCATCATCACTATTATCATCATCACTATTATCATCATCACTATTATCATCATCACTATTATCATCATCACTATTATCATCATCACTATTATCATTATCATTATTATCATCATCACTATTATCATCATCATCATCACTATTATCATTACTATTATCATCATCATCATCACTATTATCATCATCATCACTATTATCATCATCATCACTATGATGATCATCATCATCATCACTATTACGATGTATCATCATCACTATTATCATCATCACTATTATCATCATCACTATTATCATCATCATATCAGTAAAATAACCACGAATATGGTCCACTCGGCTTGGTTAGGGGGATTAACATATTTATTTGGCCCGTTGCTAGGGAAACTTTGAAGGCTGATAAAATTCCTAAAATCAGTACACAAGGCATGAAACTTTTGGAATGTGTTAGTTGAGGGTAGAAGTTCGACATGTGATGACGTCATCACGAACGTCTTTATGACGTCATCACATCGTAAAAAAACGTCGTTTTTCATAGGGTTTTGAAGAATTAGAAATATTTTGGTATAATCTGCAAATTTATATCAAGGTGCAGAAGACTGAGCATGCGTTTTGAATTTTTTTTATGGCAGTTTCTTTGCATTTTTAACGACATTTTTGTCCATAACTTTTCCATTTTTTCTTTGTTTTTAAAATCCATGCTCAAGTTTGTGGAGAATACTTTTCTTAGCAGATACATAAAGAAAAAAGTTAACTTTTTTGAAAACGTGAAAAGAACGGCGTTTTTTCGAAAATACCGTTTTTGTGGCTTGGGCTAGCTACCTGTGCATGACAATTTAGGTGTGTTAGAAAAATGTCTTTTCTGCACTTTCTTCTGGTTCAAAGTACATAAAAATGTACCCAGAAAGGAAGATCGATATTTACTTGTCATTTGTGTGGTTTTCTCATGTTTTGACGCATTTTAATGCATCTCAAATTAATTTGTGCAAAGTCTTTCTTTCGATACGGCAAAGTTTTTCAGTCGTGTTTTCAAGGTGTTTTCACCGATCTTCGACGTACTTCATCTACTGTTTGACATGTTTCATGTTGACAGGCAGAGTCTAGAACAACAACCTGTTGAGTAAGGTAATCTTTGATTGTTTTTTATTGATTTATCGGCGTTTCTTACTCTTAGGTTGAAGTTTTTGTGATGACAAGTCGGCTTGTTTTACTTCGGTTCAATAATCTCTGTTGAGTGTTGTTGCTTTTGAACACCGGACTCTTCAAGTGGAATTATCGCTTGCTTTCTTTCTTTGACTTCAAACTACTGCAGTCTATCATATGTCGAATATTTATTCATTGAACAAACTTAAAATTAAAAGAATAACGTTCAATAAAATATATAACTTGTAATTTTTGAAGTGAAACTCGTGTATGTCTTGTGGGAAACACTGGGCGCTAATGCTCGATGAAATATCTTCTCATTCATTCGCATAGCAACGAATTACCATGGCAACGAAATATGTTAGTCCACCCTTAATTGTCTTTGAATGGCACAGCACGTGGAATGCGCACGTTTGAGTCCCATGGGATCACCGATAAGGTTTACAAGCAGCTACATCATATTGGTGAGCGTAAAACATCATTAATTAACCAAGGGGTACATCCAATATACACAGCACAAGTGATCAAAATCTAAATTCTCCCTTAGTCTCAGTGAATTTTAAAGGAGAATTCAGTGTTTGAATTTTGAATCCACTTACAGAAAGCTGATCCATTTTGTCCTGCTTGCTAACATGGACTTCACGGTCTTCTTCTGACCTGTCACCTTCTATATATTCAGAATGAGCCATGTCTGCACTAACAATTTTCACTTCTTCCTCTATAGCCTGACGCTCGACATCCTTCTCCTCCAATGTCACCCTCAGAGAACTGATTTCGTCTCGCTGTTTGGCATGTTCCTCATTTGCATTGTTGATCTAAGAAGGAATAGATATCTATACATTACCATAGTAACAGTAAACGTGTATAACACACCTCTGCATACATATCTATACATTACCATGGTAACAGTAAACGTGCATAACACACCTCTACACACATATCTATACATTACCATGGTAACAGTAAACGTGCATAACACACCTCTACACATATATCTATACATTACCATGGTAACAGTAAACGTGTATAACACACCTCTGCATACATATCTATACATTACCATGGTAACAGTAAACGTGTATAACACACTGCATACATATCTATACATTACCATGGTAACAGTAAACGTGTATAACACACCTCTACATACATATCTATACATTACCATAGTAACAGTAAACATGTATAACACACCTCTACATACATATCTATACATTACCATAGTAACAGTAAACGTGTATAACACACCTCTACATACATATATCTATACATTACCATAGAAACAGTAAACGTGTATAACACACCTCTACATACATATCTATACATTACCATGGTAACAGTAAACGTGTATAACACACCTCTACATACATACATATCTATACATTACCATAGAAACAGTAAACGTGTATAACACACCTCTACATACATATCTATACATTACCATAGTAACAGTAAACTGTATAACACACCTCTACATACATATCTATACATTACCATAGTAACAGTAAACGTGTATAACACACCTCTACATACATATCTATACATTACCATAGAAACAGTAAACGTGTATAACACACCTCTACATACATTATACATTACCATAGTAACAGTAAACGTGTATAACACACCTCTACATACATATCTATACATTACCATAGTAACAGTAAACGTGTATAACACACCTCTACATACATATCTATACATTACCATGGTAACAGTAAACGTGTATAACACACCTCTACATACATATCTATACATGTACACATACATAACAGTAAACGTGCATAACACACCTCTACATACATATCTGTACATTACCATGGTAACAGTAAACGTGTATAACACACCTCTACATACATATCTATACATTACCATAGTAACAGTAAACGTGTATAACACACCTCTACATACATATCTATACATTACCATAGAAACAGTAAACGTGCATATAACACACCTCTACATACATATCTATACATTACCATGGTAACAGTAAACGTGTATAACACACCTCTACATACATATCTGTACATTACCATGGTAACAGTAAACATGTATAACACACCTCTACATACATATCTGTACATTACCATGGTAACAGTAAACATGTATAACACACCTCTACATACATATCTATACATTACCATGGTAACAGTAAACGTGTATAACACACCTCTACATACATATCTATACATTACCATGGTAACAGTAAATGGGTAGAACACACCTCTACATACATATCTATACATTACCATGGTAACAGTGAACGATCTATACATTACCATGGTAACAGTAAACGTGCACAACACACCTCTACACAGTGGGTCATAACTACAGTTAACTCTCAACTTGTGGACACCTAGTATTGCAGACACCCTGCAGAGAGTTTATTCATCAAAGACAGACCCGAGGGTGTCCATTATTCAAGCTCAAGTTCAATTTTATTTCACTTCACTTCACTTGATTTCATTTCACTTATTGAGAGCTGACTGTACATGCATATCAAAGTACTACTGTATTTCATGCTACAAATGTGTGGAGCAGTACTCTGGCTGTCTGGCTTGTATCTTTGATTGAGAGAATCATCATACACACTGTAGTATATGACAAACAGTGCAACAGGGACCAATAAAAGGGGTGTCTGTCTTAGAAAGATGTCTTAGAGAAGGTGTGTCTTAGAAAGGTGTCTGTCTTAGAGAGGTGTGTCTTAGAAAGGTGTGTCTTAGAAAGGTGTCTGTCTTAGAAAGGTGTGTGTCTTACAATGGAAAGGTGTCTGTCTTAGAGAGGTGTCTGTCTTAGAAACTGTGTCTGTCTTAGAAAAGGTGTTTGTCTTAGAAAAGCTGTCTGTCTTAGAAACTGCATCTGTCTTAGAAACTGCATGTCTTAGAAACTGCATCTGTCTTAGAAACGACGTCTGTCTTAGAAAAGGTGTCTGTCTTAGAAACAATGTCTGTCTTAGAAAAGGTGTCTGTCTGTTTTAGACAGGAGTCTATCTCAGGTGTCAGTCAAGAGACTTAACCACAGTTACAATGTAGTATGTACTGTAGTAATACAAAGTAGGTACAAAGAGATCCCTCACACCTCTGCCACCAAGTGCTGTGTATTTCATGTACATTCTAGCTGCATATCCCACTAATGTTTGAACATGCTCACATAACCAAATAGACTACATACATGTACAGAGCTCACAGCAGGGTGAATTTTTCAAACATTGTCTTACACATTTAGCAAGCGCACCATTCAACACAGAAATGACACAAAGGCCACAGGATACAAGTATTGTCTGTAGACTACTGGATTTCTACATCGACAACTCAGGTCCCTCAAATCCACATGCAGAAGTATATGAAGACAAGTGTACCTTGTGGTTAGGACTTGTGTAAACCTTGCCAAATCTACTGTAGAGGATTGTGAGTTTATTAAGCCTTGAAGTTGTTTTATCTGCCTCGGCCTTAGCCGTAGAGAGCTGATAATCAAGGAATAGTGAAGAATTTCATAAAGAAGAAAAACCACAGATTAAGTGTGTACAAGATAATATTATTATTATTAAAGAATTAGAAAGAGCAATTTTGTGCCTTGGCGGGACTCGACCCATGGCTTCAGGATGCCAGTCTGATGTGTGATCACTACACCACAAGGTATAACCACGCTGGAAATGCAGCCATAATGAAGTATATGTGAGTTAACTATAACCATATAGGGTCCCAGGCTATTTCTCTTTCAGGGAAAGTTGAACACCGTAAATAATCGCAGTAACAAATGTATGTCAGCTAGTGTGAAATATATAAACTGCATCGGTGTACAAGACAGTTGTCATAGTGACATGATACATGTATATAATAGAACTTGAGCAGAAATGAATTGCTTATACAATGTATACAGAATATACTGTCATGTTTGAGAGTATAATGAAGGTTGGGATTCATAGACTTTGACCAGTTGATAGCATCAAAGCAATAAAATACTCGCTGGTTACAGCACACGAAGGGCAGTGTTTGCCAAACATTTGAAGGCAGATAATGAGATTCATAGACATTGACCAGTTGACAGCATCAAAGCAATAAAATACTCGCTGGTTACAGCACACGAAGGGCAGTGTTTGCCTGTAATTTGAAGGCAGATAATGAGATTCATAGACATTGACCAGTTGACAGCATCAAAGCAATAAAATACTCGCTGGTTACAGCACACGAAGGGCAGTGAGCTGCCTGTAATTTGAAGGCAGATAATGAAGATTTCATAGACATTGACCAGTTAAGACAGCATCAAAGCAATAAAATACTCGCTGGTTACAGCACACGAAGGGCAGTGTTTGCCTGTAATTTGAAGGCAGATAATGAGATTCATAGACATTGACCAGTTGACAGCATCAAAGCAATAAAATACTCGCTGGTTACAGCACACGAAGGGCAGTGTTTGCCTGTAATTTGAAGGCAGATAATGAGATTCATAGACATTGACCAGTTGACAGCATCAAAGCAATAAAATACTCGCTGGTTACAGCACACGAAGGGCAGTGTTGTACCTGTAAGTTGAAGGACAGATATATGTGAGATTCATAGACATTGACCAGTTGACAGCATCAAAGCAATAAAATACTCGCTGGTTACAGCACACGAAGGGCAGTGTTTGCCTGTAATTTGAAGGCAGATAATGAGATTCATAGACATTGACCAGTTGACAGCATCAAAGCAATAAAATACTTGCTGGTTACAGCACACAAGGACAGTGTTTGCCTGTAATTTGAAGGCAGATAATGAGATTCATAGACATTGACCAGTTGACAGCATCAAAGCAATAAAATACTCGCTGGTTACAGCACACGAAGGGCAGTGTTTGCCTGTAATTTGAAGGCAGATAATGAGATTCATAGACATTGACCAGTTGACAGCATCAAAGCAATAAAATACTCGCTGGTTACAGCACACAAAGGACAGTGTTTGCCTGTAATTTGAAGGCAGATAATGAGATTCATAGACATTGACCAGTTGACAGCATCAAAGCAATAAAATACTCGCTGGTTACAGCACACGAAGGGCAGTGTTTGCCTGTAATTTGAAGGCAGATAATGAGATTCATAGACATTGACCAGTTGACAGCATCAAAGCAATAAAATACTCGCTGGTTACAGCACACAAAGGACAGTGTTTGCCTGTAATTTGAAGGCAGATAATGAGATTCATAGACATTGACCAGTTGACAGCATCAAAGCAATAAAATACTTGCTGGTTACAGCACACGAAGGGCAGTGTTTGCCTGTAATTTGGCAGATAATGAGATTCATAGACTTTGACCAGTTAATAGCATCAATAATAGAATACTTTACATCTTCAAATGACACAGATAATGAGATTCATGGCCTTTTGAAATCAACCTTTAGATTGCAACATTTGTAATATATTACACTCAGGATTGTTACTGCATAGTGCTCATTAAGAAGTGGATGGCTAGTTTAGCTGAATGCCCACTTCTTATAACTTCTGAAAATTCCAGGCTTAAGAATGGCACCAGAATCACATTATTATGTACACATACATAATGTACATAAGAATATATATTCATGACCAACAGTTACATTATCATCATTATCATCATCATCATCCTCAGCAGCGGCATCAGTAGCCACAGCTGATGTTCTACATGTATTAAGAATCCTGAAGGAGATTTGGTAAAAGTTGACAGACACACAAATTATATCATCATCATCAGCAGCTACACTAGTAAGGGCAATGTAAGGACAAAACTATCACCATCATCTATGAAAGTGATTGAATCTGATAGCAAAGTCTACAGGTGGTTCAACCAATATGTCAAAGATGAGACTTTTACCTTGTCTTGTTGGTCAACAAGTTGAAATTTCATTTCTTCTAATTTTGCAGCATTCTTCTCTTTCTCCTCAGCACTCTAACGAGCAAAACAACAATATTATTGAATAATAATAATAATAATAATAATAGTATTACATATTAGATCACATCCAAACAAAGAAATAATGTTTGAGAGAAAATAAAGCAGGGTTTTCTTTTGATAGAAAGTTATATTGATATGTAATAATTATTATATAATGCTAAAAATATTATTGTACTTGTAGTTTACATTAATAACTACTATTATAGTACATGTATATTCAACTTTTAAACACCATCATCAGCATCATTGTCATCATCATCACTGTCATCATCATCACTGCTGTACCATCATTATTGCTACACTAATCATTGTCATCATCATAACCATCATCACAACCAACACCATCATTGTCATCATCATCACTGTCATCATCATCATTGCTGTACCATCATTATTGCTACACTAATCATTGTCATCATCATAACCATCATCACAACCAACACCATCATTGTCATCATCATCACTGTCATCATCATCACTGTTGTACCATCATTATTGCTACACTAATCATTATCATCATCATAACCATCATCACAACCAACACCATCATTGTCATCATCATCATCACTGTCATCATCATCACTGCTGCATCATCATTATTGCTACACTAATCATTGTCATCATCATAGCCATCATCACAACCAACACTATCATTGTCATCATCATCACTGTTGTACCATCATTATTGCTACAGTACACTAATCATTGTCATCATCATAACCACCATCACAACCAACACCATCGTCGCTTCAGCATCATTACTACATGTAATACAGTCTACAACCCTTATAACTATATATCGTTGAGGTTCCTTACCATGGTGTCATGTTCTTCTTGTGCTTTTCTGAATTCCAGTTCTACTCTTTCTTTTTCAGACTGTAGATGATTCATTCTATCTTCTTGATCCTGTTGTTTTGTTACCAAATTATCTAGTCTCCTATCACTTTCCTCTTTCTCTGAAGATACGAAGTATATGTAGAAGGGTTAGGGTAACTATGGACAAATAGCCTGAAAAAGTGGGCAGTCACTAGAGAATGTCTAATAACAGTGAATGAAGATACGAAGTACATGTATGTAGAAGGGTTAGGGTAACTATGGACAAATAGCTTGAAAAAGTGGGCAGTCAATGGAGAATGTCTAATAACAGTGAATGAAGATATGAAGTATGTAGAAGGGTTAGGGTACCTATGGACAAATAGTCTGAAAAAGTGGGCAGTCACTAGAGAATGTCTAATAACCACGTCGGGCCAAAAAGGCCCCGAAATCGGCACCAGTCATTCAACTTCTACAGTTTTAATCCAATCAAAATGAAACTTGGCAAAATGACAGTACATGGCAAGGCAACAAATCGTATCTTTTTTGTTTTTCAATTTTAATGATTTTTGGCGGGAAAATGACGTCATGAACAAACCCACAAATTTTGAAATTCACAAATATACTAATTTGATCATCGAATTCGAAAGAACATGTAAAATGAGAGATATAACCGCAACAATATCTCAGTTATTGCTATTCTATCTAAAGATATGAATTTTTGAAATTTCAAAAATCCGGTGCTATTTTTAGTAACAAAATGGCGGAAATTGAAATTTCAAAAATTCATATCTTTGGATAGAATAACGATAACTGAGATATTGTTGCGGTTATATCTCTCATTTTACATGTTCTTTCGAATGCGATGATCAAATTAGTATATTTGTGAATTTCAAAATTTGTGGGTTTGTTCATGACGTCATTTTCCCGAAAAAAATCATTAAAATTGAAAAACAAAAAAGATACGATTTGTTGCCTTGCCATGCACTGTCATCTTGCCAAGTTTCATTTTGATTGGATTAAAACTGTAGAAGTTGAATGACTGGTGCCGATTTCGGGGCCTTTTTGGCCCGACGTGAACAGTGAATGAAGATACGAAGTATGTAGAAGGGTTAGGGTAACTATGGACAAATAGCTTGAAAAAGTGGGCAGTCAATGGAGAATGTCTAATAACAGTGAATGAAGATATGAAGTATGTAGAAGGGTTAGGGTAACTATGGACAAATAGCTTGAAAAAGTGGGCAGTCAATGGAGAATGTCTAATAACAGTGAATGAAGATATGAAGAATGTAGAAGGGTTAGGGTAACTATGGACAAATAGCTTGAAAAAGTGGGCAGTCAATGGAGAATGTGAATTAAGATAAGAAGGTAAGAAGTATGTGAAAGATATAAACTGTGTCGGTGTGTATAGACAATAAATTAAAGAATTTGAAAGAGAATATTTAATAATAATTAATAATAATTAAATAATAATAATAATTAATAATAATAAAAATAACTAATAATATTAATTTATGATAATAATTAATAGTAATGATAATAATAATAATAATTAATAATAATTAATAATAATAATAATTAATAATAATAATTAATGGTAATGATAATAATAATAATAATAATAATAATAATAATAATAATAATAATAATAAATAATAATAATAATAATAATAATAATAATAATAATAATAATAATAATAATAATAATAATTAATAATAATAATAATAATAATAATAATAATAATAATTAATAATAATTAATAATAATAATTAATAATAATTTGCACCATGGTGGGACTCATACTCACTGCTTGAGGATGCAACCACCACAAATGTTCTCTTTCTAATTCCTTAATTTATTATCTATTAAGTACAAACTCACGTTCTTGCATTTTGTGAAGATTTTCCTCTATCTGCTTCTGTTGTAGCTTAGTTTTTTCCAATTCTTCTTGTGCACGCCTCAATTTTTCTTCAGCATCTCTTCTTTCTTGTTCTGAAGCTTCTTGTGCTTCCTTCATTCGTTTTCTCTCTTTCCTGACATTTGTAGAAACAACAGTTAAAGATGGTTTCTGACAGGGTTGTAAACCAATCAATGCAGTCAAATATAACGCCGATTACAATAAAAAACTATTTAAACAAACAAAAAACTAAATATTCTAGCCTAAATATTCTAGCCTAAATATCCTAGCCTAAATATTCTAGCCTAAATATTCTAGCCTAAATATTCTAGCCTAAATATTCTAGCCTAAATATTCTAGCCTAATTAATATTCTAGCCTAATTAATATTCTAGCCTAATTAATATTCTAGCCTAAATATTCTAGCCTAATTAATATTCTAGCCTAATTAATATTCTAGCCTAATTAATATTCTAGCCTAAATATTCTAGCCTAATTAATATTCTAGCCTAATTAATATTCTAGCCTAAATATTCTAGCCTAAATATTCTAGCCTAAATATTCTAGCCTAAATATTCTAGCCTAAATATTCTAGCCTAAATATTCTAGCCTAAATATTCTAGCCTAAAGGACAAAGCCCTAAAGATCCTGGAAAATGGTTTCAATAGCCGCGGTTACACTTAGCCCTTTTGCCATGGTAAAACTGGACTGAAAACCACGGTGAACCAATTTTCTTAGTGTAACCAACATTTCCCAAGGGATATTTAATTGTGGCTAAATGCAATTTAGGCATAGTTAAACTCAAATCAGTGCTGGCCAGCGGTTCAGTCTCACTTGAAATATGGTGTGGGGGTGGCCCAGGGGTTGTCATTGGGTTCGCATGTGTTCATTAATTATTTGCGTGTTGCATTCTTGCTGATCGTCGCGGATCAATGCTGAAAGGACGACCCTGAAAGGACAACCCTGTTTAAATAAAGGTTTATTCATTCATTCGTTGCCTTGCTTTATTGCTGTGTATTGTGCTGATCGTCGCAGATCGTGGCTTGTCACTACTCATCGCTATTGTGGATTATCACCATAGATACGTCAAAAAGAACAGAAGAAAAGCCAATGACATCTACCCAGCTTAATAGCTGGGTTTTTCTGTGTCCCAAGATAGAGTGACCAATCAGATTGTTTTGTCGGGATAATCCCGGAAATCGCATGTTGTGAATGCCGAGATGAACTAAAACACTTCACTATTTGAATGAAATTAGCCTTAAGTATGGCAGGATCCCGCGATTCGCTGTGGTATTAAACTTTCTTTTCTAGTTTATTACAAATTATTAGTTCCATGGAACCAACTGAAAGACAAATTCGATTTGCACGCCAAATGTCGAGGTGAACGGGTCAACAGTTCACCGAGGGGAATTGATCGGTGTGTAACCGCCGTCACGTTAGGTAAATTTCACTCGGTAAATCCAAATCAAAGGGTAAGTGTAACCACGACTAATATTTGCTTCGACAGGGTTCGCAGTGCAAGCCTTGAGACTTAAATAGAGTTTTTAATTTAATTAATTTAATGAAACTGGCAACTACACCAATAATTTGAAATGTAATGTTGATTTGAAATTAAAATAATATTTTTAATACATTGTATTGGATGAACAACTTCATGCTAGCCTTACACAACAAGTAATTCTGCATCTTTTTCCTCCTGTGCCTGCTTCCTCATTTGCTGGACTTCAATGGTGTCTGGTTTACGTCGACGCATGTACAGTTCATGGTTGCCCATACACAGAGCCAGGATACGCTTGTTTATTCGAAGACGTGCAGTAAAGAAGATAAAGTCCTAAAAATAAAGTACAGTGGAATCTCTTTAACACCTAAGTGAAAAAACAATAGTTCAAGATACATAATTATGTAGTACATGCTGGGGATTGACCTATCAAGGTCCAAATTTATTTGTTGCCTCCAAATCCAGGGAACATACAAATCTGTTTGATGACAAGGAGTTAAAGATACAATGTTCATATAACTGAGGTTGAGGTGTGCTCATTGTACATGGGCTGGAAGAAGATTGTCAGACGAGCACAGAATCATGTTGGATGGCAGAAATGTGGGGCTGATCTATCCTCCACCGTGGAGCCTTGGGAATGAGACCCTAGTACTGTACCACAGCTACTACATGTATGTAGCAATGATCATCTTACTACCAACATCATTACAACCATCACCATCATGTCATGATGTACTTAAATATTGTAATAAATGTACTTCATATTTTACAGTTCATGTGTACCTCTAACTCCACCACCACCGCAGATTCTACCACACCCACCACATACAGTGTATATATGTACTACCACACCCACCAGATACAACCACAACCACCACATACATGTACTACCACACCCACCAGATACAACCACACCCACCACATATACATGTACTACCACACCCACCACATATATACTACCACAACCACCACATACTACCACACCCACCAGATATAACCACATCCACCACATATACATGTACTACCACACCCACCAGATACAACCACAACCACACCCACCACATATACATGTACTACCACACCCACCACATATACTACCACACCCACCACATATACTACCACAACCACCACATACTACCACACCCACCAGATATAACCACATCCACCACATATACATGTACAATACTACCACACCCACCACATACTACCACACCCTGCACCAGATATACATGTACTACCACATCCATCACATACAATGTACTATGACACCCACTGCAGATACATGTACTACCACACCCACCAACATTACTACATACCACATAAAGTTCCGAAAGTAGCGACCCCCCGAAAGTAGCGACCCCCCGAAAGTAACAGTAAAAATTGATGCTTGCTAACAAATCCCGAAAGTAACGACCCTCCGGAAGTAGCGATCCTCCTCTAGAGCGATGATCAGATTATATGGCGAACAGCACTAGTAAATAGCACGTAAAGAGCCAGAACATTTACTGCTACACATAAACAAATGTAACAAAAGCTATAATCATAATATAATACGTTCTAGATCCTGTGAATATTCGTTGTTTCAGTTAAAATACCGTACATGATGTCGTTTAAGGTACACGGTATGGCTCCTAAAAGTTAACGATTTTAGCACCCCAAAAGTAGCGACTACCCAAAAGTAGTGACCCCCCGAAAGTAACAGTTGCCTAAGGTTGCTAAATCTGAAAGTAACGACCTCGCTACTTTCGGAACTTTACGGTACTGTATATAATACATATATATACAAAATACATTTGTAAGAAGGAAGTGAAAGTGTCTCTTACTGGCGCCTTCTTGTCAATTGGTTTGATGACAAATTTCTTATCGTTGAATGAGATATTTCGGATCTCACTCCATGGAAAACCAATCTTAGGAGTCAGCCTGGAAAAAATAGTTAAAAATGTACTTGCATTCTGTTGGTATAAACACCACCACGAGAATTAGGATGAGTTCGATTGACCTTATTCCGGAATAGGAATAATTCCAGATTCTGGGGCAGACGGATGACGTCATTATTCCGGAATATTCCAAGCATTCTGCTATGATGAGCAGAATGTTTGGAATATATTCCACTTATTCCGGAATCAGAACAGACTCAGTTGAAAGGACATTCTGTATTATTCCAAGTATTCCTATTACGGAATAATTAGGTCAATCGAACGCACCCTTAGGGAATTCAATGTCAAAATAAGCTAACTGGTGCATATACACCTATTCCAAAAATCGTTGTCCCCGCCGAAAGCAACAAGCAAGAAGCTGACGACTGCAAAGGCTATTGGGACTTTCTCCTTATTCATTTATTCATCCGTAGACATTTTGACAACATGCATTTTTAAATGGTCGAATAGTTCCAAATGATTGCTATTCAACGCTCGTAGGGATAACTTCTCAAGTACCACAGATAAATAAATTAATTAGGAGGTTCCCAAAGACCTTTGCAGTCGTCAGCTTCTTGCTTGTTGCTTTCAGCCCTGACAACGATATTTGGAATAGGTATACATGTATACATGTATAACGAGCCACTCCAAGCAAGCACAGTGTTCGATATTACATGTACATTGTTATCCAATGATAAAGTAAATCACGTATTGCTGTTTTAATGCTAGTGGAGTTGAGAGCCTGCAGCTCAAAGACCTAGTGGTGACAATGGCAATATGATATATGTGTTGTTGTAATCGCATGGAAAGGGTTTGCAACATTTTAGTGCTTATGACAGCAATTGAAGGCTACCATGCAAGAACAATGACTTGTGATCAAAATCCAAATTCTCCTTTGGAATTCAAAGAGCTTAGAGGAGAATTCAGTGTTTGATCAGTGATCACTTAGGGGTCCATACAAGAACAGTGTAACTAGTGACTTGTGATTAAAATCCAAATTCTCCTTTGGAATTCAAAGAGTCTAGGGGAGAATTCAGTGTTTGATCAGTGATCACTTAGGGGTCCATACAAGAACAGTGTAGGTGACTTGTGATTAAAATCCAAATTCTCCTTTGGAATTCAAAGAGCTTAAGGTGACTCACAGTAGTTTTTAACTGATCACACTTCTACTTTTCATTTGGTGAATTGATAGACTTATCCTAGACCGATCAAAACGACTTTTGCACCAGTTATCGGGTAAAGATGGAAATTTAGAATTATATCAATTTCAGCTCAATCGAAGTTTCCTTGGCAACGATAAACAAAGATAAACAAAGATCGTTGAAATCAGTTTTTCTAAAATATCTCAAGATTTCGATGAGCTCTAGACAAGCGACTATGTGCATGATAAACTACATACTAAGGCAAAGTATCTGAGACAGAATTCAAACTTTTTGATCAGAGCAATTTTGAATAATTTGCATAAAGAATGTTTATGCAAATTATTCAAAATCGCTCTGATCAAAAAGTTTGAATTCTGTCTCAGATACTTTGCCTTAGTATGTAGTTTATCATGCATATAGTCGCTTGTCTAGAGCTCATCGAAATCTTGAGATATTTTAGTAAAACTGATTTCAACGATCTTTGTTTATCGTTGTCAAGGAAACCTCGATCGAGCTGAAATTGACATAATTCTAAATTTCCATCTTTGCCCGATAACTGGTGCAAAAGTCGTTTTGATCGGTCTAAGATAAGTCTATCAATTCACCAAATGAAAAGTAGGAGTGTGGTCAGTTAAAAACTACTTTGAGCCACCTTAAAGGAGAATTCAGTGTTTGATCAGTGATCACTTAGGGTCCATACAAGAACAGTGTAAGTGACTTGTGATCAATATCCAAATTCTCCTTTGCAATTCAAATAGTCTAGGGGAGAATTCAGTGTTTGATCAGTGATCACTTAGGGATCCATACAAGAACAGTGTAAGTGACTTGTGATCAACATCCAAATTCTCCTTTGCAATTCAAAGAGCCTCAAGGAGAATTTAGATGTTGATCAGAACACTGTTCTTGCAGTGACTACTTCAATGTACAAAGTGATTGCTGCTGTTCAGGCAGAGATTTGTACATTGATTAAATTAAATTAAAAAAAATTAAATTAAAAATTAAATTTAAAAATTAAAAATACAGTGTATTGTGTTTAGCAACATCTGACTTACTTGTCCTCCTTCTCATAGATATTCAAACCCAGAGCATCAACACCTAGAAGTAATTCAGTGCCTTTCTTGTTCTTGATGTCGAAGAAATTAACACCATACATTTCCAGATCTTGAGCAATTTTCAAGTATTCTAACATAGCGTCTTGTCTGTGAATTACAATATATAATTGTACGCTGTCACTTAAGTCATTCGTCGTTATCATCATTGATCACACTGACCTACAAATGGCATTGGTACATGTATATTATATCTCACTTTAGAGTGTACTGGTGCTCCTTCCACCATGTAAATATAATTTCTTACTTTAGAGTGTACTGGTGCTCCTTCCACCATGTAAATATGATATCTTACTTTAGAGTGTACTGGTGCTCCTTCCACCATGTAAATATAATTTCTTACTTTAGAGTGTACTGGTGCTCCTTCCACCATGTAAATATGATATCTTACTTTAGAGTGTACTGGTGCTCGTTCCACCATGTAAATATTATAACTTACTTTAGAGTGTACTGGTGCTCCTTCCACCATGTAAATATAATTTCTTACTTTAGAGTGTACTGGTGCTCCTTCCACCATGTAAATATGATATCTTACTTTAGAGTGTACTGGTGCTCCTTCCACCATGTAAATATGATATCTTACTTTAGAGTGTACTGGTGCTCCTTCCACCATGTAAATATTATAACTTACTTTAGAGTGTACTGGTGCTCCTTCCACCATGTAAATATCTTTTCTTTCCATTCGTCATTTGAGAGTTTGTGCTGCTGAATGACCCTAAACAACAAAATAAACTAACAATAAGACATTGATAGGTTGTATTTATAACTAGGCATAACAACGACTTACTGTAATAACCAAGCGAGAGGTCATGCAGTACTGGAAAATATCAGACCAAACTTTTGACAGTACAGACCCAGCCATAGGCAATGTCGATTGTACTAAAAAGACTGAGGTCTGATATTTTCCTTTTACTGATCGAGCAAGCGAGGTTATTAAGTTGTTTATTATATGGCATATTTAATCGAGGTGAGGTTATTTTTGTTGTGAAAAAAAATCCATAATCGCCCACGGGCATTACCGGAGAATCTTGCCCGCTAAACAACCAATCAGATCGTGTGATTCTACTAGAATTAGCTTGTGCCATATACATGTAGTAATAGTTTATATTATATTATGTTACATTATTTTCTGTCAATTTATTGTATATTTGTGTAAAATGCTATATCTTATTCTGAACAATAAAAAAAATATAAAAAAATATAAAAATTGTTATAGTAACACTGGAATCCCATGCAAAATGAATGAGCTCCTCTCCCCGTCTCAACTCAATAGCATCTATTTTAACATGATGGCAATTATTACCTTTTAGGAAGAAATTTGTCTAATGTATTAACAACCTCTCCGGGGGCTTCGTCAAAATCTCCCCATTTTCCTTGACACTAAACATGCAAAAAAATTGGTGACAAACTGACATCATTTCAAGCCAAAATCTTCACTGATGACAATATTGAAACTTTGAATGAATAATGATGATTAATAACAATGATGATGATGACAATAATAATGATGATGATGCTGGCACTGATGGTGATGACAATAACACTGATGATGGTCATGATGATAGTGATGATAATGATGATAGTGATGGTGATGATGATAACACTGATGATGGTCATGATGATAGTCATGATACTGATGATACTGATGGTGATGACGATAACACTGATGATGGTCATGATGATAATGATGATACTGATGATGGTGGCACTGAATATAACAATGCCGATGGAAATGTTTGTGGTGGCGGCCATATTGGTTCCCCATAACAGAGCATTCCTCAGTAGCTTCTACAGTCATTCTCAAAAAGGTTGTCCTGATGAAAAGACGTCTACAATACTACAATAAAGTCACGTGATTCATTATGTTTTCAATTTCCTCGCGTGGAATTTCAATTTGAAATGCAAAAGTACACGGCATTGTGAGAACTGAATGTAATGGCGCTGGTATCAACTCGCAGTTCCGCATGCAGAAATTGAAAACATAATGAATCACATGACTTTATTGTAGTATTGTAGTCTTTTCATCTGGACAACCTTTTTGAGAATGACTGTATATACATGTAACCTACATGAAAGAACTTATAGATAACTTACTGAATATGATGCCAATAGAACACAAGTCTCTGGTGGACAGTAGATTTGATCTTTAAGGATAGCTTCCTTCACTTGATTATAGAAGAATTTCTACAATTTACAGAACAAAAAGACTTATCATCAACATCCAAATTCTCCTTTGGAATTCAAAGAGTCTAGGGGAGAATTCAGTGTTTGATCAGTGATCACTTAGGGGTCCATACAAGAACAGTGTAGGTGACTTGTGATTAAAACCCAAATTCTCCTTTGGAATTCAAACTCTTGGGGAGAATTCAGTGTTTGATCAGTGATCACTTAGGGGTCCATACAAGAACAGTGTAAGTTACTTGTGATCAAAATCCAAATTCTCCTTTGGAATTCAATGAACATAGATCACTTACACTGTTCTTGTATGTAATATTATAGACTTACTTTAGTATTGTTCTGAATCAGTTCCTCAGAAACATCCTCAGGATAAAACTTGACAGCAAAAGTAAATTCCAAAGGTGAACCTTTTTTGATCTCTTGGCTGGTAACCTAAGCAACAATAAATATAATTAAATATACAGAATAATGATCAATGAAAGACATGCCCGTAGTCATATACTCTGGCTAAATCTAGAGCACTAGTATATTGAACAGAGATGTGTAAGCAGTATAAAACAAAGACAATCAATCAAGCATGCAAGAACTTTTAAACAACTGTCAGGATTACTTCTATTATGAGTCATCTGAACAAAACAGTTTGCTGATGTCAAAACAAACCCCACATTTCCCATGGGTTACGTCATCATAGCCTCTGACATGTATGCAATTAGACCGGGGGGCTGAACTGCCTCGTTGAAACTGAAGCGTAACGATAAATACCAGAGCGAAAAAATATTGCTCATGGCTACAAGTGTGAATATTTTACAAACTGACAGAAATTTGCGACATGACACAGAGCCATAGAGAAAGAGCTACTGTGAATTAGAAAAATATCTTGTAAATCAACTCGATTGTTATATACCCAGAGATCGATTGTCATGATCGAAAATGACAAGAGTTATAATCGCTATGTATATAAATAAATGCATACAAAATCACACGACCGCAGCCATTCTAGCACCAATCAACTGTTAATATTGAATTGGACATCAAATTTTTAAACGGAATGGCGACGAAAATATTCACGAACAAATCAGTTCACTAAAGTAAACACTTTGCAGATTCCCATTTCAGAAATTTTGATTTAGAAAATGTGATTTTTCTCGATCTACCTTTTTGTTGAGTTTGAGCCAAGTGTGGTATCCTTTTTCGTCTTCGTAGCTCAGACCAAAAAACCAAATTTCTCGAAGTCCAAGTGTCTTGATGACCTAAGTAGAAGACAGTGATCAGCATTTAATTCCTATTTGAACAAGTATCAATGAGATATTTGGCCACGTTGGCAAACCAGTCGAGTGCAATTGGGACCCCAAAGTCTTGGAGTAATTTCTCTTGTAGCAGCTTTTGATATACAAATCCTCACCTGATCAAAAAGCTGCTTTCCTGTAGTGCTCGTCTGGATCGCAAACTCGAGCTCTGCATCAGGACAAGTTACTTTGACGTTATTCTAAAACGAAACGAAATTGATATTCGATACATAGTCGGAAACTCTTGTAACTGTGGCGGCCATTTTGGTACGACACGCGACCAAGTCGGAACGAAATAAGTAAAAACTCAAGTAGAACAAAGCCGACATTTGTACTCACAGTTTTAGGCATTTTTTGTTGAAGTTTTCAACGAGTGAACTACACGAATGGATGCAATAAAACGAAAATGAGGAACGTTTCGAGAATCGTCCACAAATCTCTCAGAAAGACCTGGAAATAAAGAATAAAGAATGTGGCATTACAATGAAGAGAATTCTAGCTTACCCTTAATGAATTGCTGAGTGATGTCTTTGTTAAATACAAGATTAAAGGAAAGAATTGATATTCAAATTCTTGATGCAATTTGTAGTCCAACGACGTCTCGGACGAAGTTCAAATATTTGAGAATTGATCGACTTGGTTGCTCGCTTGACAGCGAACCACATCGAAATAACCCTCCATCTTATTCAAGCATATTCAATAAGTATTTAATTTAGTGTGTGTGTCATATTTAGGGAAGAGTTTGGTATAAAAGGAGTAAATTCAGCTCATATTCGAACATACCTTCGATCAACTGCTCAGTAGAGATGGGTGTGCCAAATAAGCCACTTATTTATATAACCCCTATGCTAATACAATGACCCCCCTCTTGGGATCCCTAAGATATAACAAGCCCTCTGATTGGCTAACTTCATATACTTGTTGAGAAGTATAGAAACTTTTGTAATAATACTTTATAAATATCTCAAATAAAATTACTAAAATAGCATTTACTTGAGTGAAAATTTAATTAAATATCTTTTGCGTGTAGGCGGTCTGAAAAGTGCTAAAAAACGTAGACTGAAAGTTTCCAAAACTTTATCTAAATTAAAATATTGTAGGTGATGTTAAAAATGATGTTATTTATTTCATTAATTTAGTAAACCTATTTGAATTTAGTAAGCTACAAAAATCTGTGTTCCAAGTCGTGCAAATATCGGTGTTATAGTCCTATTGTAATTGTTACTTCAGTACAGTAAGTTTTTGTTATATTTCTTCAGTTGTTGTTGCACTTTGATCTCACCAAAATTACTTGATTATCAGATCGATTACGGTTCATAAGGAAGTACGTAGAACAAGATAAATACAACACACTCACATATAAACCTGAGTGGAAGGGTGAGTCCGGTATGTGTCGCCCGACTGGGTCGTGGGTATCAAGCAAGGCCGGGTTTTTGGTAGTTTACATCAGTTGAAAACGAGTATACAAATTCGCCGGAAATTTGCACTGAAAACGCATTTTCTGCGCTGAAACAGGGTCGGGGTTTAGAGGTACCACACCGGCTATACTATGGTGAGTACAACCCCCCCCCCCCCCCCCCCCCACGAAGAACTCGTACCATCCGCTGGACCCCCGGCCCGTGGATCGACTTCTTTCAATCGTTTTACAAATGTCAGCTGTATTATTTTTGAAGCAAAAAGTAGCAACTAAGATTAGATTTATATCAATCTTATTATACTTACACCAGGCTCGCTGATTGGCCAAGAGGCCGTGTGTTTTTCTAATCACAGCCTTTCCCCAGCTGGTTTTGGCGTGAAGACTTCAAAATAAGGCTAAGAGTTCCGAGCGGATATGACTTTTTCCATCTATTAACGAGTGACATTAAAAATAGTTCATATGTAAGATATACATTTTTTAATAAAAATAAAAAAAATAAAAAACCGTTTGCTAAAACTAAGTAAAAAATGTATATCTTACATATGTAATAACTATATAATAATCCTGGCGTGATGACACAATAAAACTATTATATCTATACTTTCTTATGCAAAGACAACGTAATTCACTTGTTCATTTGGGACAGTATAAAGGTGTTTCCAATAAACTATTATTATATAATTATCAGATATTTGAACGGAAAAGGAATTCTTTTTTCTGCATATTGAAATACCAATTCATTCCGCTTCCGCTAAACTCTACTCGGTTTCACTTTGCAGGACGGTATCCAAGCATTCTGATTGGTTGAGCCGCAATAATTTTGCGCGCTGTGCATGATTGGTTGAATAGCCGGATGTCTTTGATTCCGTACTGTGACCGTAACTGCGTGCTGTAGGTTTCCCACTCATACGAAAACGACTCTATGCCTTTAAATGACGCCAGTGAAAAACTAGGCTTTCAAAATCAGTATCACATGGATAAACTGAAACACTATGTAACACTAAAAACATCGATAAAGATATGTAGATGTCAAGGTCTTTTCTTCTTGCAACGGTTGCTGTACAAACGAATTAAACAATTGTGAGTGCGCAGGCCTGGTATGTTCACACTGGGTAAAGAGTGCGACTATACAAGAGCTTGACCAGTTGCGGGGTATTGTGAAGTTGCTTCAAGTTAGGTTTTTAGTTTTATTTAGTGCATCTTTTCTCGTAGGTTCATCATGTTTAGGTTTAAGTTATTTCCGTGAAGACGCGCGCGCGCCATAGTGGTTTTCCCGCCTTTTTCATCAGCGTCAGTAAAATAATAAAGTCTTTGCGGTAATACTGATTTAACAAAAAAAAAAACGCCTACCAAATGATGTTCTACTTTATTCATATAGATAGAGGAGGCTGTTTTACCGTGTTTTATTTTAGTGATGTGCGGGCAAAACGGTTGGGTGTAAAGTCCAGCGAGGGACTTTTGCATGCAAAAGACATGCAAGAAGGCATTTGTGGGCAATTTAAACGAGAGATTTAGCGGCAGTTTCGCAGCACTTTTTTTATCTGTCATATTTATAATATCCTCTTATCTCTTTACAATTAATGGGATCATGCTGGCTCGAAAACTTTAGTTACTTCAGCTCCCAAGCACCAGCCTTTAATCTTTGATCTCTAGTAAATAGTAATAACTTTTTGTGAAAATGTAAAACTGTAAATCAAGAGTGCAAATAAACATCAATTCAATTCAATTCAACAAGTGGATCTATAAGTGCACACAGTGGAAATAGAGTCGAAAGCTGAAAGGTAGTTTCTTCTCATATTTTTACAGGTGCGAACAAGCCACATGCAGTAGGCTTTATTCTAGATTTTTATATTGTAATATACACCTATTTCAAATAACGTTGTCGCGTTCAAAGCAACAAGCGTCAAGCCAAGACCGAAGTGAATGCTGGTTTTGTGTTGACCATTATTTAAATCACAATTGTTTCTATAAGGACTAATTACAAAATGTGAACATTTTCACATGCTTGTTTGCATATCACACTTCGTTCCATAGAAAATAGGTCTGATTTGAATAATTTGCTAGCACATAACCAGCATTCACTTCGGTCTTGGCTTGACGCTTGTTGCTTTGAACGCGACAACGATATTTGAAATAGGTGTATATGTTAGTTTTGAGGGCCACAAGTGCTTTACTTACTTATTGACTCACGCATGCGCTGTGTGAACTTAAAGCGCAAGAGCGGAAGCCAATCAGCATCCGCGTTATATACCCACTATTTATTTACACTATATAATTGTAAACAAGAACGTTTAGAGCTTCAAGGACCTTTGGAAAGCAATTTTTATGAATTAACTTTGATAATATTGGTCTGTTTCAGACGATTTTTACCAAGTGCAAAGAATTTGTGATCTATGTAAATATGACTATGCACTGAATTCTCATTCAGTTGCAGTATCTGTATCTGTATCGATAGTCCAATTTTACGTCAATCGTCACACTCTGAAGCAACGGTATGTTGAAGAATGTCGTGTTTAAAGATTTGTATCTTGCTTGACCGAACATGATCTCTGACAACTCTAGAATCTTCATTCTGGAATACGGTAGTTTCTCACGTGTAAACGTTTGCCGAGTATTTTTTTCATTCCACAGTTTCAAAAGTTAAAACGAGTTGCAAAACTGTACTATTATTCTTTTAGTTATCACAGAATGTTAAATCTGCAACAATAGCGTCGTCTGTAGCTCAGTGTAAAACAATTGAGTCACTGAAAAGCAGGCTACGTCGTCTGAGGAAACTTGAATTGAAAATGAAATCGAAAGAAGAAACCAAAATGAAAACACTTCTCTTTTTGAATACCTTAGTTTACATATTTTACGTTAGAACTGACCATGAATGAATGAATAAACCTTTATTTAAACAGGGTTGTCCCTTCAGTGTATATAATACACATCATCTTCGCTTCCTCAGGATATCTGTCGTGTGTTTGGACTTGTTGCTATCGATGAAAACTTCAATCCCGCACAGATACTGCCAAAAATTATAGTAATTTACTATAGCTAGTGAAGTTCAAGTCATTTATTTTTCAATTGACTTCAAATTAAGTGGTAATAGAAAGCGTAGTATATTTGTTCGCCTGACAAGCTAAGCGAAACTCTGTTTACTTGTCATATATTGCGAACAAATAATAATAGTCTCCGTGTAGTTTAGATAGCATTTTTATCACAAGTCGGAGACTAGCAGAGAAACAGTAAAGATGGAAGGACTGCACGAAAGAAAGAACGAATAAATGAATGAACGAACGAATGAATTAATGAATTAATGAATTAATGAAAAAAAATAACACATATAATTCCCGAAATAAGTCACTTCACAGTTCTTTTGGGAGGGGAGAGTGGTTTTATTTAGCATTAATTCGTTCATCAGTCGCATGTACAGAAAGATGGTCGCATTAATTAACTGTTTGACAATAAATCTTCATGCTCATCTTTATTTAATTTGCTTAGAAACTATGTCAGAAAGGTAGAGTATTCTAGCTTACTCTTCGCTTCATTGCAGTGAGTCATTTTCGTGACGACATTCAAAACACGTCAAGACATTCCTCGACAAATCTTGGAATAATTCGCTCATTCTTGAAATTTCTTGCAAAGTTTGCCAAACAATTCGTCTGAAATAATTGAATCAAGACAAAGAGTTCAAATGACATGTAACGACGAAAAAACGACCAGAAATATCCGCAACTGGCAATGAGTGAAAAAGTTTGATTTACAACTTATTTTAGTTTTGAAATTGTTTTTATATTTTATATCACTTTGTTTCTATTTATGATATATTTTGAGGGACAGAAGTTTATTAGATATATATACTATGTGTTATCCTCGGTAAATAAAGTTTCTATTCTATTCTACTCTACATTATTAAAAATTAATCACATAATTCGGGTTTGTCTTTGTAACTGATCGGCGTCCATTTCTTGTCCAATGAACTGGCTTCACGCTCTTTCGCGTAACGTAATCAACGGCAGCTATTCTATTACCAAACTTGGCAATAATTTCACAAGAACTGATGGAGTAATCGACTGTGACTGTTGATACTTGAATCAAGCTAACCACAGGTAGCCCAAGCTCACCATTTGAAGCTTTATATAGAGATTATGCAGTGTATATTTATTAAAAATCGAAAACACGATACATCGCTTTTAAATTGTCTGTATTTGTTCTTTGTGAGTTTATTTAACTTTGGGGGAAATCTGGTGTTAGGGTATACACCATAGGGTAAAATTCAAACAGCTATAACTCGCTTAGTTTTAATCGTAGTGACACCAAATTTCCCCCAAAGTTAAATAAACTCACAAAGAACAAATACAATTTAAAAACGATTTATCGTATTTTCGATTTTTAATAAATTTACTTCAAATGGTGAGCTTGGGCTACCTGTGAGCTAACGACTATTGAACCCGGCCTGTGGCAAATATTTCTCCAATTGTTTAGCTTATCCAATGTGCTGGAGAAAGAACGTTGAATCCATTCAAGTGATATTTCCACTAGTCTTTCATCGAGGACAAACACCTCGAAAAACTTGTAAATAATTCAGCAAATCAAACCACTTGAACCCAGTCTTCCAACATTTGCCACAGACCGGTCCACAGGCAGCCCAACCATTGCTTTTGAGGCTACTAAATAATGAAATAAAATGATATTTGCATCTTTTTTGATGGGTTTCCTGTGGTAGAGCGCACGCGCGCGCAATGGACCTTTCCGTAGTTTCCCAGAATGCGTCATGATTCTGCGCGTGCAAGCGAGGTCAGGGGTAAAAAATATTTAGAATTGATCGTGTATTGAGGAAAATATGACTACTGTAACGAATCAAGAACAGAAGAAAAATTCAAAAGCATTCTGGGAAACTACGGAAAGGTCCATACGATGTTGGGCTTCCTGTGCCCAACATAATACGTATGTATATATTATGCGCGCGCGCGCGCTCTACCACAGGAAACCCATCAAAAAAGGCGGCAAATATCATTTTATTTAATTATTTAGTAGCCTCAAAAGCAATGGTTGGGCTGCCTGTGACCGGACAAGATAATTCAATTTGATTGGACCGCGCGAATTTGATTCCACAGGGATCCCGAATGATAGAGTTATTATCTGTAGTTATCAAATTAATTTGTATCTCACTGCTTCAGTGCAAAAATCAGTCACATCTAATTTGTAGAAAATGATGGCGGGTCGGTACATTTTACCATAATCCCTTGCGCGCAAAAACTATCAACTATTTCTCAGCTATGAAAACGTCAAAATTTGCTGAGTTACCTGTTTGTTTTTATGTGAACATGTCAGGTTTGTAGATCTAAGTGATACTGATTAAAGTTCGCAAAGGATTACTGGGTAAAAAATGTACATCCGCCATCTTTTTCTGTAAACAATTCAGTTTCGATTCTTGGAAAGAAAAAATAAATTAAAAAGAAAAACGTCAAACCAACCGCACAGCCCTCGTTTCTATAACTCATCCCAATGAGGAAGATAGCACATTTTGTCCTGAAGGGCCCGGTGGTCCCTGGAGCCCGTCTGAACCGGGTGGTCCTCGGGGTCCTTGCAGTCCCATAGAACCTCGCTGACCTGGTATGCCAGGCCTTCCACGTCGACCGTTCGTGCCTCGGTCCCCGTTTAATCCGGTACGGCCATTTTTACCAGGCTGACCAGGTAATCCCGTGAGGCCTTGCGAACCTAGAAGTGATCATTAGCCATATAACAAAAGCCGCAAACTTTCAAATAAAGAATAAAAAGACTGATAAATTCACCTACCTGATGGTCCTCGTTTTCCATTCGTTCCTGATAGACCAGGAAGTCCAGAGTCTCCTGGCCGCCCCGGTGGGCCTTGAGAGCCGGGTGACCCTGCCGCGCCCGATGGACCGGGTGGCCCCGGTGGTCCTGGAGGTCCTGGAGGTCCTTGTAACCAGTAAGCTAAAAGTCATCAAATTTTTACGCTAAAATTGTGAACAAAGATCATAATATGAAAACCCCGAGGGGGATCTCGCAGGGGCAATTAAGAGCCATTGTCAGTAAATTTCGAGAATCGCGCGACAGTTGTAAAAAATCAAATACAATTTTATTTCACCAATGTGACCCCTTGGGTGAACTCTTTTCGAAAATCATAGTAAAAAGTTCCAGCCAGCGCTTTTTATTTTTTCAAAATTTACGAAAGTTCAAATTACCGGCTGACGCGCTCTGAGGCCCATGTGAAAAGTCGAAATTTTGTGCAAATTCAGCAAGCTCGTGCTCCAAAATGGAAACTCGTATCGCATTACAAATTTAGAATCACGATATCTAATGTTTCCACTGTATAAAATACTAAAAATATGTTTTAAATGATATATTTTAACCTCGGTAATGTGCCGTTGTTTTCACTACCTGGGAGTACTCAAGAAAACTCCTAAATTTTGGCCGTTTCTAGAGCCCTATATTGATGTGGGGTATATATTGTTTAGGGCCAAAAAATAGTCCGAAGCTAAGTTTAAACCATCTAGTTTGTACTCTCAAAATCCCTGAGTTGGCCCGCAAATTCCCTGCTCTGTAGAATGAAATCTATCTAGGCAATTTTGGCCAATATTGCGCCCTTCACGCAACAGTGATTTTGTCTTAAAGTTTTCGGTTCATAGCTGGCTCTGATTTTAGAAGCAGCCTCGAAAACAACAAACAATTTTAGTGTTTCTTTTTTGTAAGAGCTTAAAATTGAGCTATTTTAAACTCAGTTCGAGATAATTTCTTGTTGTTGTTGTTGCTGTTAAATGTAAACAAACTGAATAAATTAAAGTAACCGTCACGCAATAATCAGTCGATAGAAATTTTAAAGCTTATCACTTTTTAGTGTTGAAAGTATTAACTAAGTAAGTCGTATTTGGTATAGGAATGGGCGACATTATCAATTCATTTGCCAAATATTAGTATGGTAGTAATAAAATGAAGGCTCGAGCCCATCTAAAATCGCACGATTCAAGTTTGATTCAAGATTCACGATTCAATTGAACCCTGTGTTGAAAGTTCAACATACATAGTGGTTTGTATTATCCTTTTTCAGGAAAAAGTAATAAAGGTTTGTCTTCGAATGTTATTACTCGGGCAATTCCGGAGGATGCCCGAGTTATAGAATACGCTTTCTTTTTATTTATTTTATTTATTTTTGGTTGTACACAGAATGCGAAGTATTTGTTCATATCGAGTTTCAGGCCGAAATCCGAATTATTTGTTTGTATCGAGTATCAAGATTGCTCAGTCGAATGAAAGAAATACCCTCATCTCACATACAACACGCTGATTGTTATTTTTAGCAAGTGAGTTGATAGAGAAGCAGTTGTGTTTAATAAGCAGAAGAGAAATGAAGAAGCATGATTAACTGAAAATAGTGTTATTGAAGCCTTTGTAAGCTTAAATATATTTAACAAAAACAAACGCGCCTTGAATTATATACAACGAACAAACGAAGGGCGTTATCAGAACCAGCTGACCTATGCAACCTCGAGACGTACCAAGTACGTACTGATTCGAGATCTTTATCTATGCTCACCGACAAATAGTCTCCCTGGTCACGCAACTGTTATTGTCATTGTCATAACGTGCATTGGACGCATGATCAAAAAACAGGGTCAAGTATCGGAGATTGAGCAAAAGATCGGATCTACTTGTCATAATGCCCGATTATACGCTCATTGAGCGTCTTGTTAAATTAAAATTTACACAGTAATCTTAAAGAGTCGATTTAAAGTCCTTGTGTTTGATGATGTGTCAAGTAATAAGTATGTGATTTTTCATTACATTTCATTTTGTTTCAAATGCATTCCATGATATATCTAAAAAGAGAGCCAAAAGGGTTGAAATGATTAGCGTTATGTAGCCACGTGCCTACATGAGCAGCTTTGTAGCATCTCCTGTAACAGGGCGACGTATGGAGCCTTCTTTCTCACTGGTTTCTCCGGAACATTGAGCTCAAATTGTGCGCAGGCAGATTGTAGAGTAGGAAGGGTATGGCTCTTGATGGTGCCCTTTTTCCCATAAATGCACAGGTCGTGCTCCTCATAGGAGACAGGATGCTGAAGGTGAAGGAAACCAAGAAAGCCTATCGCTTCGATCAACAAGACACAGCCAGACTATCTTGAAGCTCAATTCCAAATTGGAGAGGTGACAGGCAACAAGGTTGAGGCTTCGATAGAATCCAAGGAGATGAGGAGAAAGCGCGGTCGTGATGGTGAGAATAAGTTGTTTCGAGTTTCCGAGTTCTTGACGACGCAACAAATCACTGCCTATTTCTCCAGGCTCGCTGCTAAGGCACGTCGTCAGACACCAGAAGAGGAAGACCTACTGGCAGCTGATGAAGAGCTTCACTACCAGGAGGCAAGACATGGTATCTATTCGAAGTTTCAGCTTCAGCATCAAGAAAAAAGAAAAAAAGAAAAAGCGCTGGAACTTTTTACTATGGCACTTCCGGAGGAAGCCCGAGTTACAAAATACACTTTTTTTTTTTTTTTTTTTTTCGTCGGACACAAAATGCCAAGTATTTGATCGTATCGAGTTTCAAGATAACTCGGCAGATAAGGGAGCAAGCTACCGTCTCCGGTCCCTGAATTCGCGGAAAACCGCTTTAATCGCTAAACAAACGACACACAGGACTCAAGTAGATATTTAATCTTAGATTATTTGAAAGCAGTTTGAGATCTTCAAGATATTGAAAGGTCAGGATTCTAGTTATAATCAAACTCACGACCAGCGATGTAACTACATCTATTGACAGAAAGCTATATGTACATGTACAGAAGTCATGCAAACAGTCAGGCCAGTCGAGAATGAAAAGCAAATGAAATGAACTCAAAAACTATCATGACCTCGCTATGCCATGTTTGTTGCTAATTGTAATAGTACGTGTACAGTTATGTCCTTGTTGTTATAAATGAAACGACATCTTTCAGAGTGGGCCCACACGAATCGGCGTATGCTTTTGTCTGTGAAATGAGCGTGTTTAAAGCCCGTGTTTTATCGGCTGTTGTACGACGTCGTTCCACGAACTCGAACTCATCAAAAAATGAATTGAAAAGCAAATGAAATGAACTCAAAAAGTATCAAGACCTCGCTATGTTGTCATGTTTGTTGCTAATTGAGCCATTCGAGACTGAAAAGTAAATGAAATGAACTCAAAAAACTATCATGACCTCGCTATGCCATGTTTGTTGCTAATTGTAATAGTACGTGTACAGTCCAGTCGTATGTCCTTGAGTATTTATAATTAAACTCACGACCAGCGATGTAACTACATCTATTGACAGAAAGCTATATGTACAGAAGTCATGCAAACAATCGAGCCAGTCGAGTTTAATATTTTCAGTAACTCACGATGGATGTTTATTTTATTCCACGTTTGAAAAATTCAGTACGATTACAGTTGTTTGATCCTTGTTAGAACAGAATTTCCACGCTCAAAACAGGTCAGTGAACGGCAAAAATACAATCGAAATCAAAACGTCCTTAGATTTTAGGGATCTATTACAGAAGAAGACGCTCAGTGACAAGGGAGAATATTTGTGTCGGTGACTCATAGATAAAGATCTCCGACTCTTAAGGTACGCTGTCGTACGTCTTTAAACGTATTTGAGGTCACTTCAATCTCGTCCCCAGAGCCGTTATTTCTTACTGCGCATGCTCGACGAAAGAACTTTCGTCGAGCATGCGCAGTAAGAAATAACGGCTCTGGGGACGAGATTGAGGTCACTTGAGGTCACATCTTAAATCTAACAGAAGCAGCTTTTGATTTTTAATCGATAATTCCTTTCTGATTTCGAGATAAATCGAACAAGATCTTTCAATGTATAGGCAGAGACAGCAGATTGGTCGAGCTTTGTCACATCATACCGTAGTCTGAATCAATTGGATGTTTAAAAGATATGAAGTTCAACTTTCCTCTGCGATAACGAAGAAACCAAAGACGTTATCAGAACCGTCTGACCATGAATATGAACCTCAACTGGACGTTCCAAGTACATGCTACGGAAGTACGATTCGGAGATTTTTATCTATGCTCACCGACACATATATACATAGTCTCCCTCGTCACGCAACTGTCAGTCATTGTCATGTCCCTCCTCACGCAACTGACATTGTCCTTGTCATAAGCCCGAGTGTACGCTCATTGAGCGTCTTGTTACTATGATTTTCGAAAAGAGTTCACCCAAGGGGTCACATTGGTGAAATAAAATTGTATTTGCGCGATTCTCGAAATTTACTGACAATGGCTCTTAAACCCGCGCTAACATTCCCGAAACAACCTTATGAAGTACTGAGGTTCAAATTATAATAAAATAGTTCACTGTATCAATCAGACAAATGTATTGATTTGGACTCTCTCTACCCCTTATCCCATCCTACAGTACCCCCCCCCCCCCCCTTATTCTTGGCTTGGCACCCGCGATTCGAGACTGACATTTTTTTAGCATCCTGTCGCGAGAGTACCCTAACAAATTATACCGGTTTTCATGAAAGAACCAGGACTTCGCTTTGACAACTGAAAAATACCAAAATGACGATTTCAACCCCTAAAAATACGACGGTCGGTCATCCCTACCGGGGGTGGGGGGGGGGGGGGGGGGGGGGGGGGGGGGGGGGGGGGGGGGGCTTGCCGCTAGCAGACCACGTGTGCTACAGTATCTCATTCATATCAAGAATTCAGTACAGCCAAAGAACACTTTTTCATTTCAACCATTTGTTTCATTACAGAACGAATTTGTTATGTTTATTAAATACGACAGTCTCGTTAGAGCGCCATTACGACTGACAAGCTCGTTAGAGCGCCATTACGACCCGGGGGGGGGGGGGGGGGGGGGGTACTCTCCCAATAATTACATGATATATATGTGCGGCGGTACAGGGTCCAGGTTTTGGGTCATTTTATTCTCTAATCCAGGTAAAATGAACGCATAAAAATCATTAATCCAGGTTATAGACTAAAAAACATTTATTAATTTTTAATAATTTGCATAATGTGGTATCGGCGTTTCAGTAAAACTCCGCATGAACAATAATAATGGCGTCAGTCAGACGTAAAGGTGTTAGAGTGTTAGTCTGGCAAAATATCCTGACGAATGCATCGTATCAGATCGTCAATAAAAATTCATAAATCTAGATTTTTTTATTTGGGAAATTCGTAAATCCAGGTTTTCGAGTGACAAATTCCAAAAACAGGGTCCAGGTCTAAACATCTCGCCGCACATACCTAACCATTTTTTAACCAAGTACCACCCCCCCCCCCCTCCCCCCCGGGCATTACGCATTACGACTGACAGGCTCGTTAGAGCGCCATTACGACTGCCAGGATCGCAACATTGGAATACTGACCAGAACATCGGCCATGTGGTTTCATCTAGTCTATATTGTAGGGTCTAATAGTACTTACTATTTTGTGGGAAACTTGAGCATCGCTTTTGAAGTACAACCAGAACAACAACCACTAAAGTAAGCAAGATTTTCATAATGACGAAGAAGCTATAGCTCGCCACAACCGTCTTTAAGCGAGCAGAATAGCAACATTCAAGTGACTTATCACTCACTCATTGACCCGTGACTATTATATGATCGATTAGGAGTTACTCAATCATATCAGGTGAGTTTGATTGGTAGAGAGGCACGCGCGCGCTCTGACGGCGTCACTAGCTAAGGTCAAATTCATGCGCGCGAACTCCATCGAAGAGCCTGGTGAGTAACGTCCCAAGAGGTACACAGGAAGCCCAACTATTTCTTCTGAGGCTGCAGTTGTTATAGAAATGTTTTTAATATTTCAAAACCTTTTAAAGTTATATTAGAAAATAGTTATTTTTATACAATAATAATTGTTGTTGTTTTTTGGAGAGAAAATGATATATTATTACAAAGAGTATAATAAATGCTATATATTAAAAAAATATATATATATATATTTGTTCCAATAATTGTACAGTGAAATATGGCGAACGAGTGATATTCAACCAGAATATTTGTCGAACAAAAATCGTCAGATCACAGAGTTTTGAAAACGTTAAAGTTTGCAAGTATGAATCTGTTACCATGGGAACGTGTCAGTTAATTAGGCTTGCAAAGGATTGTGGTTAAACATACAGCCACCATCTTGTATTCAGTACTGAATGTGTAATCCTTGTTTTGAACCAATTACAGGCTCGAAATAAAGCAGTGTGTTTGTTCACGTGTCGATCACGTGCATGTCTTAAGGCTGATTTAGACGGCACGACTTTTGCCTACAACTGTCGCACACAACTTGCTTACAACTTGACAGTTACGTACCATTTACACAGCTACAACTTTTAGCTCACGACACTACAAAATCGTGTACAACTTGTTCGGTTTGGATTTTGCCGCTCGAGCATCTTTTTAAATAATCTTTGTGGCGGCATCGGTACAACACTTTCTCCTCGCTCCACAAGGTTACAAGTTTTTCGATGTCTTCCTCTAACCATTCTTGTTTCACTTTCTTGGAAACCGGAGCTTTGTTTACATTGTCCGCCATTTTAAAGTCAAATACCTTCCCCACGCTACCCCCCTTCGGAAAAATTGTTTCAAGATACACCATTTTACGCCATATTTTTACCTTATTTGGCTACGACTGTCGCAGGGTTTTGAAACATGATTCAAAATCCCTACAACGTTTTTCGTGTTGTGTGCAACAGTCGTGAGCAAGTCGTAGGCTGATTTACACGAAACGATTCGTGCCGTAGTAAGCGCGAGCAAGTTGTATGCGACAGTTGTAGGCAAAAGTCGTGACGTCTAAATCAGCCTTTAGTCTTCTCTTGAGGATGAAAAAAAAAAGAATAAAAATTCAGTTTAAAAAGTTATACATGACCAAAGCCATGCAAGAGAAAATGAAACGCTTATTAGCTTTGATATCTAAATTCTAACTATACTAAATAAGTAATGACTTTCCTGCATAACGTTCCATTTAACCCGTTACACACACAAAATACACGCCTTAGTGAGCCCGCGCACAATTTTATAGTGGATAGCCGCAAACAAAAGTTACCACAGGAAGCCCATTCTGAGCTTCAAATCACTGTCTCCTTGGAAAGAAGGTCGGCACTCTCATTGCCACTTGGCGATTCAGGCACTGTTTCGCTTGTCGGTGGTTCTATATTTTCGTTTTGATCTTGTTTTTTCTCCAAAGGGACAAGCTCCTCTGTCATGTCTTTACGCTCGTCTCCTCCAGTCAAAGGAACGAAGAACCAGTAGGACAGAAAAAAGCATGTACAGCTAATGACTGTGCAAAGAATTCATAGAGAATTGATGTTAGAAAATGAACACATGCGTGTTGTTATTCATGGCATTACCAGTCCCACTCGCGTTCTCAAAGAAACACCATCTCAAAGAAGTGCCCTCTCAACGAAGTACCCTTTCAAACAAGCACCCTCTCAAACAAGCACCCTCTCAAAGAAGTACCCTCTCAAACAAGCACCCTCCCAAACAAGCACCCTCTTAAACAAGCACCCTCTTAAACAAGCACCCACCCTCTTAAAGAAACAAACACCCTCTCAAAGAAGCGCCTCCTCAAAGAGGCTCTCGAAGAAGCGTCCTCTCAAAGCGCCCCCTCAAAGAAACACCCTCTCGAAGAAGCGCCTTATCAAAGAAGCACCCTCTTAAAGAAGCACCCTCTCGAAGAAGCGCCTTCTCAAAGAAGCACCCTCTTAAAGAAGCACCCTTTCGAAGAAGCGCTTTCTCAAAGAAGCACCCTCTTAAAGAAGCACCCTCTTAAAGAAGCACCCTCACAATACAAACAAGCCCACCCTCAAATAAGGGCCCCTCACGAATAAGTGGCACCGCGACATCTGAAATAAGCACAGCGATTATTCAAGAACTCGTGCAATGAATATATAAGTGAGTAAAGACCAGGATTATCAGAGAAGTTAATCAATAAACTTACCTCTAACCGTCAACCCAATTCCAGAGAAATAATACGACAGCGTTTTGACATCGTATAAAAAGCAGTTACCACGTTCTTTGCAGCTTTCCCCCCAGAGAAGGCAGCTTTGATCAAAGAGAAAACCATGGAAGATGGGGCTTGGGATCGAGCCTAAGGTTCGAAAGAAAACAAACTGCATTCCTAACGCGTACGCACGCTGATTGTGAGGTACGCACCTGCAAGGAGAGAATACGTACGGTTTATTTCATGCATTTCCACATTCGTTCAGTAGCTACTTCGTGCAAGGTTGTACTTATAGGGAGGGCCTCGCCTGTGTAATTAACTGCAAATGTTTTACAACCCACTGAAAAAAATGGCGGCTGTACATTTTACCCAGTAATCCTTTGCGAACATAAATCAGTACTACTCACATCTACAATCTGACGCGTTCCGACTCGTAACAGAATTCGGAGGCAAGATGAACAAGCCGCCACACATCTCAACTATTATCGTTGAGGTGTTTAGGCCAAGGATAGTTCTTTCCAATTGAAAACCATTGCTGGATACAATGCATATGGAATTTTTCGTTACCAAATAAGGAATTACGATCCAGGCTTCGGCCGTAGTCGACTGATTTTCCGAGAAAAAATGATCGCCATTTAATTCAACATTTTCGCCATCAACAAAGAAAAAAATGGCTACACGCCAAACGACCATCAGAGGACACCAAATATGGAAGTTTCGTTACCAAATAAGGATTTAGGATCCAGGCTTCAGCCGGAGTCGACTGATTTTCCGAGAAAAAATGATCGGCATTTAATTCAACATTTTCGCCATCAACAAAGAAAAAAATGGCTACACGCCAAACGACCATCTGAGGACACCAAATATGGAATTTCGTTACCAAATAAGGAATTTCGTTACCAAATAAGGAATTTCGTTACCAAATAAGGAATTTCGTTACCAAATAAGGAATTTCGTTACCAAATATGGAATTTCGTTACCAAATAAGGAATTAACTGGAACGGGAGCCCGTTAGCAGGTACTAATGGACTCCTGACAGGAATTGACACTTTAGCAAGAAAACTGAGAAGAACAGAAACCAAATGCTGTGCTCACCTCAAGACGACGGTTTTCTGAGGAATAGCCTTCATGAACAGCGTCAGCATTAGAACAAAGATGATGGCTAAGAACGGGATAAAGTTCATGCATCCTTCACCGCGGTAACAGTAACCTTTTTCGGCGATGTTTTTATAGTTTCCATAAGAAGGAATACAACTGCAGTTGGTGTACGTCTGCCATAAAAGAATTGCCGTGATTGGCTAATACAACATTCATTGAAATGTAACATGCACTGTGATTGGCTGGATTAATGACGATCTAGAGTCGAGAAGACATGCTAGATCCAACGCGCGCTTTGATTGGCTAAGGCAATATGCCCTGTCATTGGCTAGATATGCTATTATAACATCACGAGCACTGTGATTGGACACTGTATGTTCCAAACAGGCACGTAGAACAGGTACTCACGTCTGAATTCTTCATGTGCGTCTCGCAACCCGCGTGACAGGGTGAAATGTACGTTACGTCATCAGATCCACACACTGGGTTGAAGTACTCCATCGGGCATGCGCACTCAATGTTGCACGTGACGTTTTTAAAGCCAACAGCGAGTGTACTGGTATAAAAACATATCATATTTTGAATCCATGACTCGTCGGATCACATGGAAATCCATCGTGAACACGTGACCTATGAAGAAGCTGACTATCACTGCATTCCTTATCCCTTCTCCGTTCGCTCCCACCTCCGCTCTCCTCCCTTCCCCTCTCCCCTCTATTCTCCTGCCCTCTCCCCTCTATTCTCCTGCCCTCTCCCCTCTATTCTCCTGCCCTCTCCCCTCTATTCTCCTGCCCTCTCCCCTCTATTCCTGCCCTCTCCCCTCTATTCTCCTTCCCTCTCCCCAATATTCTCCTGCGCTCTCCCCTCTATTCTCCTGCCCTCTCCCCTCTATTCTCCTGCCCTCTCCCCTCTATTCTCCTCTCCTGCCCTCTATTCTCCTCTCCTGCCCTCGCCTCTATTCTCCTGCCCTCTCCCCTCTATTCTCCTGCCCTCTCCCCTCTATTCTCCTGCCCTCTCCCCTCTACTCTCCTGCCATCTCCCCTCTATTCTCCTGCCCTCTCCCTTCTATTCTCCTGCCCTCTCCCCTCTATTCTCCTGCCCTCTCCCCTCTATTCTCCTGCCCTCTCCCCTCTATTCTCCTTCCCTCTCCCCAATATTCTCCTGCGCTCTCCCCTCTATTCTCCTGCCCTCTCCCCTCTATTCGCCTGCCCTCTCCCCTCTATTCTCCTGCCCTCTCCCCTCTATTCTCCTCTCCTGCCCTCTATTCTCCTCTCCTGCCCTCGCCTCTATTCTCCTGCCCTCTCCCCTCTATTCTCCTGCCCTCTCCCCTCTATTCTCCTGCCCTCTCCCCTCTACTCTCCTGTCCTCTCCCTTCTATTCTCCTGCCCTCTGCCCTCTATTCTCTTGCCCTCTCCCCTCTACTCTCCTGTCCTCTCCCTTCTATTCTCCTGCCCTCTCCCCTCTATTCTCCTGCCCTCTCCCCTCTACTCTCCTGCCCTCTCCCCTCTATTCTCCTGCCCTCTCCCCTCTATTCTCCTGCCCTCTCCCCTCTATTCTCCTGCCCTCTCCCCTCTATTCTCCTGCCCTCTACCCTCTATTCTCCTGCCCTCTCCCCTCTATTCTCCTGCCCTCTCCCCAATATTCTCCTGCGCTCTCCCCTCTATTCTCCTGCCCTCTCCCCTCTATTCTCCTGCCCTCTCCCCTCTATTCTCCTGCCCTCTCCCCTCTATTCTCCTGCCCTCTCCCCTCTATTCTCCTCTCCTGCCCTCTATTCTCCTCTCCTGCCCTCGCCTCTATTCTCCTGCCCTCTCCCCTCTATTCTCCTGCCCTCTCCCCTCTATTCTTCTGCCCTGTCTACTCTCCTGTCCTCTCTCAAGGTACTTAAGGCCTGGTTCAAAAAGGCAACTTGGAAAATCACATTTCTTGTAATAACTCGCTGCTCTAATTTACTTAGGCACTCATATTTAGGCATAAGGTTTTATACAAGATTTTAGACAATTTGGATCTAACAATTGTGACGTCATGTGGTCACGTGACCTTATGGAGGAAAATATAGTTTTTCTTAAATGCGGTCGCGAATTCAATTCACAATGAAATACCTTTTACGTAATAGCGTTAAGGATAACCAGTTAAACAAGATAGCGTTTAGAAAACCTCGAAATTATATATAGTTTAAGAAAAAACTACAGAAATATAATCTGATGAAATGGTCACGTGACCTCTTTTCCGAAATATTCTCCTTGCAAAAAGCGGAAGACAGGTTTTCTAAACGAGGGTTAATAGATGATCATAAACGTGATTATACACAACTATTTGCTTTCACTTTCCTCTTAAACTGGCGACCGCATTTTATATTTTGTTTTCAAAATTCTTTGTCACGTGGTTAACCACGTGATACGCTGTTTTGGATTTCATTCACTTAAATGAGTAGAGGATATAAAACTCTCAAGCTGTGCCAAGTTTTGTGATGTTTAGTCAAAATGATTAGACATTATAATTTTTTTCGTTTTTCTGCTATTTAAGGCTTGAACCAGGCCTTAAGTACCTTGAGCTCTCCTCTATTCTCCCGTCTTCTCCCCTCTATACTGGTGCCCTCTCTACTCTCCTGCCCAAACCGTACCCTCCCCAAAGTTCTCTTAAATACCTGTTCTGATATGACCTCGTCACCCCGGCGAGGTTTACAGGGTCACATCCAGGGATAAACCAACACAAAGGTCCAAATGCACCAATCATCGAAATGAAAACACAAAACTTGGCCGCCATTTTGCATGACTCTTTGACTTTAAAACGACGAACCAGGTAGCTGCCCAGCAACACGCCAACTGAAAAACATCAAAAACGACGTAAATAAAAGTTACAGCATCTCGTTCTTATAATCCACATGCAGCGTGACATCCCATGAATGTTTTTGCAACTTGCGTTACACTTTTGCACTTAGTGCGACAAAAATGTTAAACCTGATCGAAGGTGCATGTCACGTTGATGGGAATGTCACGCTTGGGGCAAAGTAACGTACGGTGTATAAAATGAAACAACAGATGCAAATGTAACGCACTGTCAAAATGTTACGCTAGGTGTAGTGTGACGCACGAAGTTAAAATGTCACGCCAGTTGTACTGTGACGCACGAAGTTAAAATGTCACGCCAGGTGTAGTGTAACGGACGATGTTAAAATGTCACGCCAGGTGTAGTGTGACGCACGAAGTTAAAATGTCACGCCAGGTGTAGTATGACGCACGAAGTTAAAATGTCACGCCAGGTGTACTGTGACGCACGTAGTTAAAATGTTACGCCAGGTGTAGTGTGACGCACGAAGTTAAAATGTCACGACAGGCGTAGTGTGACACACGTAGTTAAAATGTTACGCCAGGAGCAATGTAACGCACGATTTTAAAATGTCACGCAAGGTTTAGTGTAACGCACGATGTTAAAATGTCACGCCAGGAGCAATGTAACACATGATGTTAAAATGTCATGCCAGGAGCAATGTAACGTACTCTTAAAATGTCACGCCAGGTGTAGTGTAACGCACGATGTTAAAATGTCACGCTGCAGCACTTACGAAACATTCCTGGTACAAGAATCGCTCCTAAGGCAACACCTGACATGACTGTACTGACATTGAACTTATCCGCGAGTACTTTAGACAGGAAGTTGGCAATTCCTCCTCCAAAGAATCCAGCTGAGACAGCCAGGGTATTGAATATGTACGTTTTGTTGGTCAGAAGATCCTTTGTTGCTGGAATTATGCCCTGGAAAACATATCATGAGGATTATGTCAACCCCTAGCATATTACACAACGACCTCAATTTACAACCCCCTACTTTTGCGACCCCCTCCCTTTGCGACCCCCTCCCTTTGCGACCCCCTCCCTTTGCAACCCCCTCCCTTTGCGACCCCCTCCCTTTGCGATCCCCTACCTTTGTGATCCCCTCCCTTTGCGAACCCCTCCCATAGAAGTCAGGTTTTGCGACCCCCTACCTTTGCGACCCCCTACCTTTGCGACCCCATATCTTTGTGACCCTCTCCCTTTGCCACCCCCTCCCTTTGCGACCCCCTCCCTTTGCGACCCCCTCCCTTTGCTACCCCCTCCCTTTGCGATCCCCTCCCTTTGCGACCCCCTCCCTTTGCGACCCCCTACCTTTGTGAACCCCTACCTTTGCTACCCCCTCCCTTTGCTACCTCTACCTTTGTGACCTTCTACCTTTGTGACCCCCTCCCTTTGCGACCCCCTCACTTTGCGACTCCCTACCTTTGCGACCCCCTATCTTTGTGACCCCCTCCCTTTGCGACCCCCTCACTTTGCGACTCCCTACCTTTGCGACCCCCTACCTTTGTGACCCCCTCCCTTTGAGACCCCCTCCCTTTGCGACTCCCTACCGTTGCGACCCCTTACCTTTGCGTCCCCCTACGTACCTTTGTGACCCCCTACCTTTGTGACCCCCTACCTTTGCGACCCCCTACCTTTGCGATCCCCTCACTTTGCGACTCCCTACCTTTGCGACCCCCTACCTTTGTGACCCCCTCCCTTTGCGACCCCCTCCCTTTGCGACTCCCTACCGTTGCGACCCCTTACCTTTGCGACCCCCTACGTACCTTTGTGACCCCCTACCTTTGTGACCCCCTACCTTTGCGACCCCCTACCTTTGCGACCCCCTCCCACATGCATAGAGGTGAGCCTTTGTCAGGGTTTGCTATTCGTAAACATAGTAATAATTCCTTTTCAATACCGGTGACAAGGTTGTATCATTGGTAATGTATCAAAGCTTGAAGTAGGTGAGTTTGACACAACGATTATGTTCCCCATCAGTGTTTTACAGTAAATAGACAGTAATGGCGTCCCCTAAAACACTCCCACAATTCCCTGCGAACATCAAGTCTGAAATGGCACAAGAACCCAGATTATGTTCACCTTAATGTTCCCTTGTAATTCTTCTTTGTGTTTCGGGATCTCTCCCGCTTCCATGGCCTTTGCCCGCATCTCGCGGGTGCCTGGCAGTTCTCTTGGGAAACCAAGTAAACCAAATGCACTAACTACTAGGATTGATGCACCTATAATGTAACCTAGCCACCAGGCCCCAATCCAGCGCACATCTTTGGGATTTAGATTCATACCTTCGGGCTGAAAGAATTAAACACGAGAAAAAATTAATGACATGAATTTAATTCCAAGTGACCGACCGACCGACCGACCGACCGACCGACCGACCGACCGACCGACCGACCGACCGACCGACCGACCGACCGACCGACCGACCGACCGACCGACCGACCGACCGACCGACCGACCGACCGACCGACCGACCGACCGACCGACCGACCGACCGACCGACCGACCGACCGAGACCGACCGACCGACCGACCGAACGACCGAACGAACGACCGACCGACCATCCGACAAAACGACCGAACGAACGACCGACCGACCATCCGACAAAACAGTGAACAGTAGACGGACTGTCATACCTGTTGCACATCGACAAAGACAGTAAGCGTTGCCCCTCCGAGGAGAAACCCCAAACCAGGTCCCATAATTGAAGACGCGAACCAAATTCCTAGGTATATAGGCATATCTTTTGGTGGTACATTCTCATCAAGGTACGCGGGCCCAAGACTGTACAGCGGTGTTGTCCCTGCACCCATTAACAATTGACCAACAACGAAGAACACAATGTAGTACCATTCAGAGTTATATAACGAGACACACTCGGCTCCTAGACCTGCAGTACTGTTTTTAAGACTACAGAGATCTTGCTCCTTAAAACTTCTGGCTCTGTTGCTTGTTGGGTAGTATGAGCCGATAAGGGCCTGGGGCAGAACAAATAAGAAAGCCCCAACACCTATGACAAATAAGAATAGGTGTCAACGTTAACAAGTAGTACCACAGGGAGCCCAATATATAATATCTTATAATTTGAGCTTTTTTCGCTTTCTCCTTGATATTGCGTCAGCGATCAGATATTACAGCGGTATCTGTTGTATTTACCTGTGAGAAATGCACCATATCCCAGCCACTTGATCTTGTTGCCATAGCCACCATAGAAGCTAACAAAACAAACCAAGATGAGAGCAGAGATATCATTACTGGCAGATATCAACCCGAGCACCTTGCTGGAGAACTGGTAACGCTTTTCGATGACAGGCAGAATGAGTTTGGTGAAGCCGTTCACGGTCATGCCTGCCGGGGAAAAATATCATGTTTGTATTTATTTATTTAATTTTAATTCAATTAATTTATTAATTTATTTTTCTTTTATTTCTTTATTTTTTCTTTTTTTTCTTTTTCTCTTTATTTTAATAATAATAATTCACGGTCATGCCTGCCGGGGAAAAATATCATACACTATTAAAATGTATGACCTGAGAGTCATATCCCGAGACGAACTCAAGTATGTTAAGGTACCAGGGGACCTTCGTGGCACTGTTCACTGAAAGCCGCGTAGCGCGCTAACCACTCGTCCAACATGTATAAAAGTATACATTTTCTTAAAGCTGAATAAATGCAGATTCTAAATATGCTGGAGATTATTTCCTATTTTGTAAATATTTTTTGTTATTGCACATTTTAGAAAATTCGACCGGCCTTGTTCAAAGAGAATTTTGCACGCGAAACAAATTCAATCGATTTTTAAACGGAAATTGCCATTGTAATGAGCACACGTTGTTTTAAAAAACCGTGTCTCCGATTTCCGATAAACGCTTTTGTTGAGGAGATATTTGCTGTCAAAGTTCATTAATGTGTTTTTAAGCGATTTACACATAAATCATCAAATAACTTTTAAACGAGGCAACGTATCAAAAATCGGAGACACGGTTTTTTAGAATTAACAAAGTTTGCTCATTACAATGGCACTTTCCGTTTAGAAATCGATTGAATTCCCGCGTGCACAATTCTCTTTGAACAAGGCCGGTCGAATTAAAGCCGTTGGTGGCGAGTTCAAGTGATACATTCTAGCTAATACCTTAAAGCTATTTCGTTGTAAGTGCTTTATAGATTGTCGTTCGGAATGGGTGACTTTCATTTCTTTTTAAGGAGATATGGGGTAAAACAGGTCACGTGACCAGATAATTAAAATCATTTTTATTCAAATTCTCTTTAAAAACAAACAAGAGCCACCCACACCGAACGACAATCTATACAGCACTGGGAGAGAAATAGATTTAAGGTATTTGTTAGAATTTCCTACTTGAACTCGCCACCAACGAGCTATTTTTCTGTTTTCCAATGTCATGACGTCATAGGTAACGTGATCATAAAAAGCTAAGGACCCCAAATCCAATGTATGCACTAGTTTTCGTTGAACAAAACGTGAATTCTCAAGAAGGCCCAAAACCCAGGCCTTAACATACTTGAGAAGTCGAGGCCATATATTAAGTGTTTTGTTACTATAAGAAAAGCAAATGCTTTTTCAGAACAAAAATCGTGCCTAGTGCCTAGTGCATAGTGTATAGTGTGCATAGTGTGTAGTGTATAGTGCCTAGTGCATAGTGTGTAGTGTGTAGTGCCTAGTGTGTAGTGTGTAGTGTGTAGTGTGTAGTGTGTAGTGTGTAGTGTGTAGTGTGTAGTGTGTAGTGTGTAGTGTGTAGTGTGTAGTGTGTAGTGTGTAGTGTGTAGTGTGTAGTGTGTAGTGTGTAGTGTGTAGTGTGCATAGTGTGTAGTGTGCATAGTGTGTAGTGTGCATAGTGTGTAGTGTGTAGTGTGTAGTGTGTAGTGTGTAGTGTGTAGTGTGTAGTGTGTAGTGTGTAGTGTGTAGTGTGTAGTGTGTAGTGTGTAGTGTGTAGTGTGTAGTGTGTAGTGTGTAGTGTGTAGTGTGTAGTGTGTAGTGTAGTGTGTAGTGTGTAGTGTGTGTAGTGTGTAGTGTGTAGTGTGTAGTGTGTAGTGTGTAGTGTGTGTGTAGTGTGTAGTGTGTAGTGTGTAGTGTGTAGTGTGTAGTGTGTAGTGTGCATAGTGTGTAGTGTGCATAGTGTGTAGTGTGTAGTGCCTAGTGTGTAGTGAGTAGTGCCTAGTGTGTAGTGTGTAGTGTGTAGTGTGTAGTGTGTGTGTGTAGTGTGTAGTGTGTAGTGTGTAGTGTGTAGTGTGTAGTGTGTAGTGTGTAGTGTGTAGTGTGTAGTGTGTAGTGTGTAGTGCCTAGTGTGTAGTGTGTAGTAGTGCCTAGTGTGTAGTGTGTAGTGTGTAGTGTGTAGTGTGTAGTGTGTAGTGTGTAGTGTGTAGTGTGTAGTGTAGTGTGTAGTGTAGTGTGTAGTGTGTAGTGTGTAGTGTGTAGTGTGTAGTGTGTAGTGTGTAGTGTGTAGTGTGTGTGTGTATAGTGTATAGTGTGTAGTGTGTAGTGTGTAGTGTGTAGTGTGCATAGTGTGTAGTGTGTAGTGTGTAGTGTGTAGTGTGTAGTGTGTGTGTGTAGTGTGTAGTGTGTAGTGTGTAGTGTGCATAGTGTGTAGTGTGCAGTGTGTAGTGTGTAGTGTGCATAGTGTGTAGTGTGTAGTAGTGTAGTGTGTAGTGTGTAGTGTGTAGTGTGTAGTGTGTAGTGTGTAGTGTGTAGTGTGTAGTGTGTAGTGTGTAGTGTGTAGTGTGTAGTGTGTAGTGTGTAGTGTGTAGTGTGTAGTGTGTAGTGTGTAGTGTGTAGTGTGCATATATTAGTGTGTAGTGTGCATAGTGTGTAGTGTGCATAGTGTGTAGTGTGTAGTAGTGTGTAGTGTGTAGTGTGTAGTGTGTAGTGTGCATAGTGTGCATAGTGTGTAGTGTGTAGTGTGTAGTGTGTAGTGTGTAGTGTGTAGTGTGTAGTGTGTAGTGTGTAGTGTGTAGTGTGTAGTGTGTAGTGTGTAGTGTGTAGTGTGTAGTGTGTAGTGTGTAGTAGTGTGTGTAGTGTGTAGTGTGTAGTGTATAGTGTGTAGTGTGTAGTGTGTAGTGTGTAGTGTGTAGTGCCTAGTGTTTAGTGAGTAGTGCCTAGTGTGTAGTGTGTAGTGTGTAGTGTGTAGTAGTGTGTAGTGAGTAGTGCCTAGTGTGTAGTGTGTAGTGTGTAGTGTGTAGTGTGTAGTGTGTAGTGTGTAGTGTGTAGTGTGTAGTGTGTAGTGTGTAGTGTGTAGTGTGTAGTGTGTAGTGTGTAGTGTGTAGTGTGTAGTGTGTAGTGTGTGTGTAGTGTGTAGTGTGTAGTGTGTGTGTAGTGTGTAGTGTGTAGTGTGTAGTGTGTAGTGTGTGTGTAGTGTGTAGTGTGCATAGTGTGTAGTGTGCATAGTGTGTAGTGTGTAGTGTGTGTGCCTAGTGTGTAGTGTGTGTGTGTAGTGTGTAGTGTGTAGTGTGTAGTGTGTAGTGTATAGTAGTGTGTAGTGTGTAGTGTGTAGTGTGTAGTGTGTAGTGTGTAGTGTGTAGTGTGTAGTGTGTAGTGTGTAGTGTAGTAGTGTGTAGTGTGTAGTGTGTAGTGTGTAGTGTGTAGTGTGTAGTGCCTAGTGTGTAGTGTGTAGTGTAGTGTGTAGTGCCTAGTGTGTAGTGTGTAGTGTGTAGTGTGTAGTGTGTAGTGTGTAGTGTGTAGTGTGTAGTGTATAGTGTGTAGTGTATAGTGTGTAGTGTGTATAGTGTGTAGTGTGTAGTGTGTAGTGTGTAGTGTGTAGTGTGTAGTGTGTAGTGTGTAGTGTGTAGTGTGTAGTGTGTAGTGTGTAGTGTGTAGTGTGTAGTGTGTAGTGTGTAGTGTGTAGTGCCTAGTGTGTAGTGTGTAGTGTGTAGTGTGTAGTGTGTGTGTGTAGTGTGTAGTGTGTAGTGTAGTGTAGTGTGTAGTGTGTAGTGTATAGTGTGTAGTGTGTGTGTAGTGCCTAGTGTGTAGTGTGTAGTGTGTAGTGTGTAGTGTGTAGTGTGTAGTGTGTAGTGTGTAGTGTGTAGTGCCTAGTGTGTAGTGTGTAGTGTGTAGTGTGTAGTGTGTAGTGTGTAGTGTGTAGTGTGTAGTGTGTAGTGTGTAGTGTGTAGTGTGTAGTGTGTAGTAGTGTGTAGTGTGTAGTGTGTAGTGTGTAGTGTGTAGTGTGTAGTGTGTAGTGTGTAGTGTGTAGTGTGTAGTGTGTAGTGTGTAGTGTGTAGTGTAGTGTGTAGTGTGTAGTGTGTAGTGTGTAGTGTGTAGTGTGTAGTGTGTAGTGTGTAGTGTGTAGTGTGTAGTGTGTAGTGTGTAGTGTAGTGTGTAGTGTGTAGTGTGTAGTGTGTAGTGTGTAGTGTGTAGTGTGTAGTGTGTAGTGTGTAGTGTGTAGTGTGTAGTGTGTAGTGTAGTGTGTAGTGTGTAGTGTAGTAGTGTGTAGTGTGTAGTGTGTAGTGTGTAGTGTGTAGTGTGTAGTGTATAGTGTGTAGTGTGTAGTGTGTAGTGTGTAGTGTGTAGTGTGTGTGTAGTGTGTAGTGTGTAGTGTGTAGTGTGTAGTGTGTAGTGTGTAGTGTGTAGTGTAGTAGTAGTGTGTAGTGTGTAGTGTGTAGTGTGTAGTGTGTAGTGTGTGTAGTGTGTAGTGTGTAGTGTGTAGTGTGTAGTGTGTAGTGTGTAGTGTGTAGTGTGTAGTGTGTAGTGTGTAGTGTGTAGTGTGTAGTGTGTAGTGTGTAGTGTAGTGTGTGTGTAGTGCCTAGTGTGTAGTGTGTAGTGTGTAGTGTGTAGTGTGTAGTGTGTAGTGTGTAGTGTGTAGTGTGTAGTGTGTAGTGTGTAGTGTGTAGTGTGTAGTGTGTAGTGTGTAGTGTAGTGTGTAGTGTGTAGTGTGTAGTGTGTAGTGTAGTGTGTAGTGTGTAGTGTGTAGTGTGTAGTGTGTAGTGTGTAGTGTGTAGTGTGTAGTGTGTAGTGTGTAGTGTGTAGTGTGTAGTGTGTAGTGTGTAGTGTGTAGTGTGTAGTGTGTGTAGTGTGTAGTGTGTAGTGTAGTGTGTAGTGTGTAGTGTGTAGTAGTGTGTAGTGTGTAGTGTGTAGTGTGTAGTGTGTAGTGCCTAGTGTGTAGTGTGTAGTGTGTAGTGTGTAGTGTGTAGTGTGTAGTGTAGTGTGTAGTGTGTAGTAGTGTGTGTAGTGTGTAGTGTGTAGTGTGTAGTGTGTAGTGTGTAGTGTGTAGTGTGTAGTGTGTAGTGTGTAGTGTGTAGTGTGTAGTGTGTAGTGCCTAGTGTGTGCCTAGTGTGTAGTGTGTAGTGTGTAGTGTGTAGTGTAGTGTAGTGTGTAGTGTGTAGTGTATAGTGTATAGTGCCTAGTGTGTAGTGTGTAGTGTGTAGTGTGTAGTGTGTAGTGTGTAGTGTGTAGTGCCTAGTAGTGTGTAGTGTGTAGTGCCTAGTGTGTAGTGTGTAGTGTGTAGTGTGTAGTGTGTAGTGTGTAGTGTGTAGTGTGTAGTGTGTAGTGTGTAGTGTGTAGTGTGTAGTGTGTAGTGTGTAGTGTGTAGTGTGTAGTGTGTGTGTAGTGTGTAGTGTAGTGTGTAGTGTGTAGTGTGTAGTGTGTAGTGTAGTGTGTGTGTAGTGTGTAGTGTGTAGTGTGGTGTGTAGTGTGTAGTGTGTAGTGTGTAGTGTGCATAGTGTATAGTGTGTAGTGTGTAGTGTGTAGTGTGTAGTGTGTAGTGTAGTAGTGTGTAGTGTGCATAGTGTGTAGTGTGTAGTGTGTAGTGTAGTGTGTGTGTAGTGTGTAGTGTGTAGTGTGTAGTGTGTAGTGTGTAGTGTGTAGTGTGTAGTGTGTAGTGTGTAGTGTGTAGTGTGTAGTGTGTAGTGTGTAGTGTGTAGTGTGTAGTGTGTAGTGTGTAGTGTGTAGTGTGTGTGTGTAGTGCCTAGTGTGTAGTGTGTAGTGTGTAGTGTGTAGTGTGTAGTGTAGTGTGTAGTGTGTAGTGTGTAGTGTGTAGTGTGTAGTGTGTGTGTAGTGTGTAGTGTAGTGCCTAGTGTGTAGTGTGTAGTGTGTAGTGTGTAGTGTGTAGTGTGTAGTGTGTAGTGTGTAGTGTGTAGTGTGTGTAGTGTGTAGTGTAGTGTGTATAGTGTATAGTGTGCATAGTGTGTAGTGTGTAGTGTGTAGTGTAGTGTAGTAGTGTGTAGTGTGTAGTAGTGTGTAGTGTGTAGTGTGTAGTGTGTAGTGTGTAGTGTGTAGTGTGTAGTGTGTAGTGTGTAGTGTGTGTGTAGTGTGTAGTGTGTAGTGTGTAGTGTGTAGTGTGTAGTGTGTAGTGTGTAGTGTGTAGTGTGTAGTGTGTAGTGTGTAGTGTGTAGTGTGTAGTGCCTAGTGTGTAGTGTGTAGTGTGTAGTGTGTAGTGTATAGTGTATAGTGCCTAGTGTGTAGTGTGTAGTGTGTAGTGTGTAGTGTAGTGTGTAGTGTGTAGTGTGTAGTGTGTAGTGTGTAGTGTGTAGTGTGTAGTGTGTAGTGTGTAGTGTGTAGTGTGTAGTGTGTAGTGTGTAGTGTGTAGTGTGTAGTGTGTAGTGTGTAGTGTGTAGTGTGTAGTGTGTAGTGTGTAGTGTGTAGTGTGTAGTGTGTAGTGTGTAGTGTGTAGTGTGTAGTGTGTAGTGCCTAGTGTGTAGTGTGTAGTGTGTAGTGTGTAGTGTGTAGTGTGTAGTGTGTAGTGTGTAGTGTGTAGTGTGTAGTGTGTAGTGTGTAGTGTGTGTGTAGTGTGTAGTGTGTGTGTAGTGCCTAGTGTGTAGTGTGTAGTGTGTAGTGTGTAGTGTGTAGTGTGTAGTGTGTAGTGTGTAGTGTGTAGTGTGTAGTGTAGTGTGTAGTGTGTGTGTAGTGTAGTGTGTAGTGTGTGTAGTGTGTAGTGTGTAGTGTGTAGTGTGTAGTGTGTAGTGTGTAGTGTGTAGTGTGTAGTGTGTAGTGTAGTAGTGTGTAGTGTAGTGTGTAGTAGTGTGTAGTGTGTAGTGTGTAGTGTGTAGTGTGTAGTGTGTAGTGTGTAGTGTGTAGTGTGTAGTGTGTAGTGTGTGTAGTGTGTAGTGTGTAGTGTGTAGTGTGTAGTGTGTAGTGTGTAGTGTGTAGTGTGTAGTGTGTAGTGTGTAGTGTGTAGTGTGTAGTGTGTAGTGTGTAGTGTAGTAGTGTGTAGTGTGTAGTGTAGTGTGTAGTGTGTAGTGTGTAGTGTGTAGTGTGTAGTGTGTAGTGTGTAGTGTGTAGTGTGTAGTGTGTAGTGTGTAGTGTAGTAGTGTGTAGTGTGTAGTGTGTAGTGTGTAGTGTGTGTAGTGTGTAGTGTGTAGTGTGTAGTGTGTAGTGTGTAGTGTGTAGTGTGTAGTGTGTAGTGTGTAGTGTGTAGTGTGTAGTGTGTAGTGTGTAGTGTGTAGTGTGTAGTGTAGTGTGTAGTGTGTAGTGTGTAGTGTGTAGTGTGTAGTGTGTAGTGTGTAGTGTGTAGTGTGTAGTGTGTAGTGTGTAGTGTGTAGTGTGTAGTGTGTAGTGTGTAGTGTGTAGTGTGTAGTGTGTAGTGTGTAGTGTGTAGTGTGTAGTGTGTAGTGTGTAGTGTGTAGTGTGTAGTGTGTAGTGTGTAGTGTGTAGTGTGTAGTGTGTAGTGCCTAGTGTGTAGTGTGTAGTGTGTAGTGTGTAGTGTGTAGTGTGTAGTGTGTAGTGTGTAGTGTGTAGTGTGTAGTGTGTAGTGTGTAGTGTGTAGTGTGTAGTGTAGTGTGTAGTGTGTAGTGTGTAGTGTGTAGTGTGTAGTGTGTAGTGTGTAGTGTGTAGTGCCTAGTGTGTAGTGTGTAGTAGTGTAGTGTGTAGTGTAGTGTGTAGTGTGTAGTGTGTAGTGTGTAGTGTGTGTAGTGTGTAGTGCCTGCCTAGTGTGTAGTGTGTGTGTAGTGTGTAGTGTGTAGTGTGTAGTGTGTAGTGTGTAGTGTGTAGTGTGTAGTGTGTAGTGTGTAGTGTGTAGTGTGTAGTGTGTAGTGTGTAGTGTGTAGTGTGTAGTGTGTAGTGTGTAGTGTGTGTGTAGTGTGTAGTGTGTAGTGTGTAGTGTGTAGTGTGTAGTGTGTAGTGTGTAGTGTGTAGTGTGTAGTGTGTAGTGTGTGTAGTGTGTAGTGTGTAGTGTGTAGTGTGTAGTGTGTAGTGTGTAGTGTGTAGTGTGTAGTGTGTAGTGTGTAGTGTGTAGTGTGTAGTGTGTAGTGTGTAGTGTGTAGTGTGTAGTGTGTAGTGTGTAGTGTGTAGTGTGTAGTGTGTAGTGTAGTAGTGTGTAGTGTGTAGTGTGTAGTGTGTAGTGTGTAGTGTGTAGTGTGTAGTGTGTAGTGTGTAGTGTGTAGTGTGTAGTGTGTAGTGTGTAGTGTGTAGTGTGTAGTGTGTAGTGTGTAGTGTGTAGTGTGTAGTGTGTAGTGTGTAGTGTGTAGTGTGTAGTGTGTGTGTAGTGTGTAGTGTAGTGTGTAGTGTGTAGTGTGTAGTGTGTAGTGTGTAGTGTGTAGTGTGTAGTGTGTAGTGTGTAGTGTGTAGTGTGTAGTGTGTAGTGTGTAGTGTGTAGTGTGTAGTGTGTAGTGTGTAGTGTGTAGTGTGTAGTGTGTAGTGTGTAGTGTGTAGTGTGTAGTGTGTAGTGTGTAGTGTGTAGTGTGTAGTGTGTAGTGTGTAGTGTGTAGTGTGTAGTAGTGTGTAGTGTGTAGTGTGTAGTGTGTAGTGTGTAGTGTGTAGTGTGTAGTGTGTAGTGTGTAGTGTGTAGTGTGTAGTGTGTAGTGTGTAGTGTGTAGTGTGTAGTGTGTAGTGTGTAGTGTGTAGTGTGTAGTGTGTAGTGTGTAGTAGTGTATAGTGCCTAGTGTGTAGTGCCTAGTGTGTAGTGTGTAGTGTGTAGTGTGTAGTGTGTAGTGTGTAGTGTAGTGTGTAGTGTGTAGTGTGTAGTGTAGTGTGTAGTGCCTAGTGTGTAGTGCCTAGTGTGTAGTGTGTAGTGTGTAGTGTGTAGTGTGTAGTAGTGTGTAGTGTGTAGTGTGTAGTGTGTAGTGTGTAGTGTGTAGTGTGTAGTGTGTAGTGTGTAGTAGTGTAGTGTGTAGTGTGTAGTGTGTAGTGTGTAGTGTGTAGTGTGTAGTGTGTAGTGTGTAGTGTGTGTGTAGTGTGTAGTGTGTAGTGTGTAGTGTGTAGTGTGTAGTGTGTAGTGTGTAGTGTGTAGTGTAGTGTGTAGTGTGTAGTGTGTAGTGTGTAGTGTGTAGTGTGTAGTGTGTAGTGTGTAGTGTGTAGTGTGTAGTGTAGTGTGTAGTGCCTAGTGTGTAGTGCCTAGTGTGTAGTGTGTAGTGTGTAGTGTGTAGTGTGTAGTGTGTAGTGTAGTGTGTAGTGTGTAGTGTGTAGTGTGTAGTGTAGTAGTGTAGTGCCTAGTGTGTAGTGTGTAGTGTAGTGTGTAGTGTGTAGTGTGTAGTGTGTAGTGTGTAGTGTGTAGTGTGTAGTGTGTAGTGTGTAGTGTGTAGTGTGTAGTGTGTAGTGTGTAGTGTGTAGTGTGTAGTGTGTAGTGTGTAGTGTGTAGTGTGTAGTGTGTAGTGTGTAGTGTGTAGTGTGTAGTGTGTAGTGTGTAGTGTAGTGTGTAGTGTGTAGTGTGTAGTGTGTAGTGTGTAGTGTGTAGTGTGTAGTGTGTAGTGTGTAGTGTGTAGTGTGTAGTGTGTAGTGTGTAGTGTGTAGTGTGTAGTGTGTAGTGTGTAGTGTGTAGTGTGTAGTGTGTAGTGCCTAGTGTGTAGTGTGTAGTGTGTAGTGTGTAGTGTGTAGTGTGTAGTGTGTGTGTGTAGTGTGTAGTGTGTAGTGTGTAGTGTGTAGTGTGTAGTGTGTAGTGTGTAGTGTGTAGTGTGTAGTAGTGTAGTGTGTAGTGTGTAGTGTGTAGTGTGTAGTGTGTAGTGTGTAGTGTGTAGTGTGTAGTGTGTAGTGTGTAGTGTGTAGTGTGTAGTGTGTAGTGTGTAGTGTGTAGTGTGTAGTGTGTAGTGTGTAGTGTGTAGTGTGTAGTGTGTAGTGTGTAGTGTGTAGTGTGTAGTGTGTAGTGTGTAGTGTGTAGTGTGTAGTGTGTAGTGTGTAGTGTGTAGTGTGTAGTGTGTAGTGTGTAGTGTGTAGTGTGTAGTGTGTAGTGTGTAGTGTGTAGTGTGTAGTGTGTAGTGTGTAGTGTGTAGTGTGTAGTGTGTAGTGTGTAGTGTGTGTGTGTAGTGTGTAGTGTGTAGTGTGTAGTGTGTAGTGTGTAGTGTGTAGTGTGTAGTGTGTAGTGTGTAGTGTATAGTGTGTAGTAGTGTGTGTAGTAGTGTGTGTGTAGTGTAGTGTGTAGTGTGTAGTGTGTAGTGTGTAGTGTGTAGTGTGTAGTGTGTAGTGTGTAGTGTGTAGTGTGTAGTGTGTAGTGTGTAGTAGTAGTGTGTAGTGTGTAGTGTGTAGTGTAGTGTGTAGTGTGTAGTGTGTAGTGTGTAGTGTGTAGTGTGTAGTGTGTAGTGTGTAGTGTGTAGTGTGTGTGTAGTGTGTGTAGTGTGTAGTGTGTAGTGTAGTGTAGTGTGTAGTGTGTAGTGTAGTAGTGTGTAGTGTGTAGTGTGTAGTGTGTAGTGCCTAGTGTGTAGTGCCTAGTGTGTAGTGTGTAGTGTGTAGTAGTGTGTGTAGTGTGTAGTGTGTAGTGTGTAGTGTGTAGTGTGTAGTGTGTAGTGTGTGTGTAGTGTGTAGTGCCTAGTGCGTAGTGCCTAGTGTGTAGTGTGTAGTGTGTAGTGTGTAGTGTGTAGTGTGTAGTGTGTAGTGTGTAGTGTGTAGTGTGTAGTGTGTAGTGTGTAGTGTGTAGTGTGTAGTGTGTAGTGTGTAGTGTGTAGTGTGTAGTGTGTAGTGTGTAGTGTGTAGTGTGTAGTGTGTGTAGTGTATAGTGTGTAGTGTGTAGTGTGTAGTGTGTGTAGTGTGTAGTGTGTAGTGTGTAGTGTGTAGTGTGTAGTGTGTAGTGTGTAGTGTGTAGTGTGTAGTGTGTAGTGTGTAGTGTGTGTGTGTAGTGTGTAGTGTGTAGTGCCTAGTGTGTAGTGTAGTGTGTAGTGTGTAGTGTGTAGTGTGTAGTGTGTAGTGTGTAGTGCCTAGTGTGTAGTGTGTAGTGTGTAGTGTGTAGTGTGTAGTGTGTAGTGTGTAGTGTGTAGTGTGTAGTGTGTAGTGTGTAGTGTGTGTGTGTAGTGTGTAGTGTGTAGTGTGTGTAGTGTGTAGTGCCTAGTGTGTAGTGTGTAGTGTGTAGTGTGTAGTGTGTAGTGTGTAGTGTGTAGTGTGTAGTGTGTAGTGTGTAGTGTGTAGTGTGTAGTGTGTAGTGTGTAGTGTGTAGTGTGTAGTGTGTAGTAGTGTGTAGTGTGTAGTGTGTAGTGTGTAGTGTGTAGTGTGTAGTGTGTAGTGTGTAGTGTGTGTGTGTGTGTGTAGTGTAGTGCCTAGTGCCTAGTGTAGTAGTGTGTGTAGTGTGTAGTGTGTAGTGTGTAGTGTGTAGTGTGTAGTGTGTAGTGCCTAGTGTGTAGTGCCTAGTGTGTAGTGTGTAGTGTGTAGTGTGTAGTGTGTAGTGTGTGTAGTGTGTAGTGTGTAGTGTGTAGTGCCTAGTGTGTAGTGCCTAGTGTGTAGTGTGTAGTGTGTAGTGTGTAGTGTGTAGTGTGTAGTGTGTAGTGTGTAGTGTGTAGTGTGTAGTGTGTAGTGTATAGTGTATAGTGCCTAGTGTGTAGTGTGTGTGTAGTGTGTAGTAGTGTGTAGTGTGTAGTGTGTAGTGTGTAGTGTGTAGTGCCTAGTGTGTAGTGCCTAGTGTGTAGTGTGTAGTGTGTAGTGTGTAGTGTGTAGTGCCTAGTGTGTAGTGTGTAGTGTGTAGTAGTGTGTAGTGTGTGTAGTGTGTAGTGTGTGTAGTGTGTAGTGTGTAGTGTGTAGTGTGTAGTGTGTAGTGTGTAGTGTGTAGTGTGTAGTGTGTAGTGTGTAGTAGTAGTGTAGTGTGTGTAGTGTGTAGTGTGTAGTGTGTAGTGCCTAGTGTGTAGTGTGTAGTGCCTAGTGTGTAGTGTGTAGTGTGTAGTGTGTAGTGTGTAGTGTGTAGTGTGTGTAGTGTGTAGTGTGTAGTGTAGTGTGTAGTGTGTGTGTAGTGTGTAGTGTGTAGTGTGTAGTGTATAGTGTGTAGTAGTGTAGTGTGTAGTGTGTAGTGTGTAGTGTGTAGTGTGTAGTGTGTAGTGTAGTGTGTAGTGTGTAGTGTGTGTAGTGTGTAGTGTGTAGTGTGTAGTGTGTAGTGTGTAGTGTAGTGTGTAGTGTGTAGTGTGTAGTGTGTAGTGCCTAGTGTGTAGTGCCTAGTGTGTAGTGTGTAGTGTGTAGTGTGTAGTGTGTAGTGTGTAGTGTGTAGTGTGTAGTGTGTAGTGTGTAGTAGTGTAGTGTGTAGTGTGTGTGTAGTGTATAGTGTGTAGTGTAGTGTTGTAGTGTGTAGTGTGTGTGTAGTGTAGTGTGTAGTGTGTAGTGTGTAGTGTGTAGTGTGTAGTGTGTAGTGTGTAGTGTGTAGTGTGTAGTGTGTAGTGTGTAGTGTGTAGTGTGTAGTGTGTAGTGTGTAGTGTGTAGTGTGTAGTGTGTAGTGTGTAGTGTGTAGTGTGTAGTGTGTAGTGTAGTGTAGTAGTGTGTAGTGCCTAGTGTGTAGTGTGTAGTGTGTAGTGTGTAGTGTAGTGTAGTGTGTAGTGTGTAGTGTGTAGTGTGTATGTGTAGTAGTAGTGTGTAGTGTAGTGTGTAGTGTGTAGTGTGTAGTGTAGTGTGTAGTGTGTAGTGTGTAGTGTGTAGTGTGTAGTGTGTAGTGTGTAGTGTGTAGTGTGTAGTGTGTAGTGTGTAGTGTGTAGTGTGTAGTGTGTAGTGTGTAGTGCCTAGTGTGTAGTGTGCCTAGTGTGTAGTGTGTAGTGTGTAGTGTAGTGTAGTGTGTAGTGTGTGTGTAGTGTGTAGTGTGTAGTGTGTAGTGTGTAGTGTGTAGTGTGTAGTGTGTAGTGTGTAGTGCCTAGTGTGTAGTGTGTAGTGTGTAGTGTGTAGTGTGTAGTGTGTAGTGTGTAGTGCCTAGTGTGTAGTGTGTAGTGTGTAGTGTGTAGTGTGTAGTGTGTAGTAGTGTGTAGTGTGTAGTGCCTAGTGTGTAGTGTGTAGTGCGTAGTGTGTAGTGTGTAGTGTGTAGTGCCTAGTGTGTAGTGTAGTAGTAGTAGTGTGTAGTGTGTAGTGTATAGTGTGTAGTGCCTAGTGTGTAGTGTGTTGTAGTGTGTAGTGTGTAGTGTGTAGTGTGTAGTGTGTAGTGTGTAGTGTATAGTGTGTAGTGCCTAGTGTATAGTGTGTAGTGTGTAGTGCCTAGTGTGTAGTGCCTAGTGTGTAGTGTGTAGTGTGTAGTGTGTAGTGCCTAGTGTGTAGTGTGTAGTGTGTAGTGTGTAGTGTGTAGTGTGTAGTGTGTAGTGTGTAGTGTATAGTGTGTAGTGTGTAGTGTATAGTGTATAGTGTATAGTGTGTCAGTAGTATGTAGTGTATATTGTATAGTGAACGTAATGCTGTACTATGCAGTTTTACCTTGCATCATCGAGAAGATCGCCAAGAATAATAAAAACCATTTCGGCCCATTTAGAAATTGTAGCGCTCTGGGTCGGAATCGACCCCACCCAAAGCGAAGGAGTAGTTTAGGATCGACGTCAGGTTTAGCCATCCTGCAAGAACAACGCGTGCATGTCACAGTCGCTATGTTGTAAATATTACGAGAGATTTTTAATTACTGCGGTTCTCAATATTATGCGAACTCAGACATTCAAACAGTCGGCTGGAACTTGGTTTTTCGCTTCTGTCAATCAAATAAAAACTCAAACAAATTTAAAAACTGAATACATTCTTCGACCAAATTAACAATATTTTAGCTCAAAATCATATTGTTTTCCATTTTGGATCTTCTGACTTCTGACACATCACCATCATCACTTTACCAAACCATCACATCACCATCATCACTTTACCAAACCATCACATCACCATCATCACTTTACCAAACCATCACATCACCATCATCACTTTACCAAACCATCACATCACCATCATCACTTTACCAAACCATCACATCACCATCATCACTTTACCAAACCATCACATCACCATCATCACTTTACCAAACCATCACATCACCATCATCACTTTACCAAACCATCACATCACCATCATCACTTTACCAAACCATCACATCACCATCATCACTTTACCAAACCATCACATCACCATCATCACTTTACCAAACAAAACCATCACATCACCATCATCACTTTACCAAACAAAAACATCACATCACCATCATCACTTTACCAAACCATCACATCACCATCATCACTTTACCAAACCATCACATCACCATCATCACTTTACCAAACCATCACATCACCATCATCACTTTACCAAACCATCACATCACCATCATCACTTTACCAAACCATCACATCACCATCATCACTTTACCAAACCATCACATCACCATCATCACTTTACCAAACCATCACATCACCATCCGCACTTTACCAAACCATCACATCACCATCATCACTTTACCAAACCATCACATCACCATCGTCACTTTACCAAACCATCACATCACCATCGTCACTTTACCAAACCATCACATCACCAACATCACTTTACCAAACCATCACATCACCATCGTCACTTTACCAAACCATCACATCACCAACATCACTTTACCAAACCATCACATCACCATCATCACTTTACCAAACCATCACATCACCATCATCACTTTACCAAACCATCACATCACCATCATCACTTTACCAAACCATCACATCACCATCATCACTTTACCAAACCAAACCCATCACATCACCAACATCACTTTACCAAACCATCACATCACCATCATCACTTTACCAAACCATCACATCACCAACATCACTTTACCAAAACCATCACATCACCATCATCACTTTACCAAACCATCACATCACCATCATCACTTTACCAAACCATCACATCACCATCATCACTTTACCAAACCATCACATCACCATCATCACTTTACCAAACCATCACATCACCATCATCACTTTACCAAACCATCACATCACCATCATCACTTTACCAAACCATCACATCACCAACATCACTTTACCAAACCATCACATCACCATCATCACTTTACCAAACCATCACATCACCATCATCACTTTACCAAACCATCACATCACCATCATCACTTTACCAAACCATCACATCACCATCATCACTTTACCAAACCATCACATCACCATCATCATCACTTTACCAAACCATCACATCACCATCATCACTTTACCAAACCATCACATCACCATCATCACTTTACCAAACCATCACATCACCAACATCACTTTACCAAACCATCAAATCACCATCATCACTTTACCAAACCATCACATCACCATCATCACTTTACCAAACCATCACATCACCAACATCACTTTACCAAACCATCAAATCACCATCATCACTTTACCAAACCATCACATCACCATCATCACTTTACCAAACCATCACATCACCATCATCACTTTATCAAACCATCACATCACCATCATCACTTTACCAAACCATCACATCACCATCATCACTTTACCAAACCATCACATCACCATCATCACTTTATCAAACCATCACATCACCATCATCACTTCAGTAAACCATCACATCACCATCATCACTTTACCAAACCATCACATCACCATCATCACTTTACCAAACCATCACATCACCATCATCACTTTACCAAACCATCACATCACCATCATCGCCCCTGCGCCAGGCGATCCAACATGGTATGTCATGGTCATTGCTTGGTCCGGGATTAGTTTGCCATACCATGCAATTCCATGCCATTCCTATTTCTCCAATATTCGCGTTATGAACGTGTTCAGACTTAATGTTCTATAACTAAACGGCTGGCACAGTAACTATAAAACAACTGACTGTTGTATGCAGGGGCGGATCCAGGGGAAGGATTCTGGGGGTTGCAACCCCCCCTATGGATATTTTTTAAATACTTGTATATGTCAGTATGTCTGTCCGTAGGTCCCTCTTGCCTTTCAGCTCTCTCCCTCGTAAGAATAATATAATTAATATAATTAATTCATACTGTTTGCACGACCGTTCAACTTCGAGGGCGGTTTGACTGATAACTGAAAGAACCTGCCTTTTTAGCGGCAAAAGTTCAAGGCATATGAAATTTTTTGGAAAATGATTTAACAAATCCGGAAAAACACCCAAAACAAATTTAAAGACTGCACTTGTTGTTGAAATCGAGAAAATGTTGCCAAAAGTTAACTCTAACTCGAAAAAATCCGCGAAAAAGTGATTCGACTGTTCGGGTTGTTTTCGTAAAGTCACGTGATGTGACGTCACAAGTGGAACACGTGCACAGCGCTGAGAATGTACGAACTGAGATTGTTTACTAACTTGAAGGTGCTTTTTATATTTCTTCGCTTTTCGAAACTTAGTTTTACACACTAGCTCACCCAAGAAGACTCTTCCAAGCATCTTTGTTGGATGTCCAATAAACTCACAATTTTACTGAAAATTGAGTTTTGTTGTGTTACTGTAATAAAACAACTCCAGATCTCTAAAAATTGCATTTCAGAGCTTGTAGATTTCAAAATTTTCTGGGGGGGCATGCCCCCAAACCCCCCTAGTAGTTCGCGGCTTCGCCGCTCAGATAACACAACCCCCTGTTTAAAAATAACCTGGATCCGCCCCTGTGTATGTTATATTTGGCGAACTGATTTGATCACTTGCAATCAATTTTTACTCGTGCCCAGGCTTTGGCCGGCACGAGTTGATAAACACAGCCCGTCTTTTTTTTTTGTTCGTCGCGAATCTGTAATCGAGTGAGACTGGGAAGAGAGATTACAAATCACAAACCAATCAGGAAGCACCGGAGGTCAAGGGTCAAGTTCATCTGTCAAATTCACTCACGTAAACTGATCTCAAGCAGGTTTTTATTGCACGATCTAAGTCTACGAGCACGAATGTAGGGAGCAAGTAGTAGATACAAGAATAATACACTATATGTATTTAAATGTAACTTAGTTCGATTAAAACTGTTCAAGGTTTTAGCACTTTCTGAAATAGTGAACCCCAAATCTAGGTATGTTTTTTCGATTTTGCTAGCACTCTTAACCGTCTTAACCAGCCGTTTATACAAATTCTGAGCTGGACGGTATTATGTTGTCGAGTGCCGGGCGATTCCAAATTCTGCATCAGGATGTTCTACCGAGTCATCCAACAAGTAACCAAACACTGATTTGATCACTATAATCGTTATCTCAGATCTAAACACCTATGATGACTAAGCACATTTCATTTTTTCCCCCACAGTGTTCACGTCGCGAATCTGCAATGGAGTGAGACTGGGAACGTGTGTCTGTCAGTTCAGTTCGCGAATATCTTAGGCCATGTTAACACTAATGTTGACATCGAGCGAAGCCAGTCGCCACGTAGCGACCATCGTTCCTGATCTCTTCGTCCTTCACAACTCCCTCACGAATGGAAGGTGGACGTCTTTCATGCTGCAGTGCATCCCAGTACTCAATCGCACCAGGGCACGAGTGAACGCTTGTAAAGCGTCTAGTTAGTCGGGATACCTGTGGTACCTGACTCTAAAATGTCTCTTGATGTCGAGGTATGTCAAGAATGATAGGAATGCAATTTGAGCTAATCGCAAACGTCATCAGTTCCTTGCTAAACAATAGTCAATGGAGCACGAGGTCTGTGAGAGTGTACCACCCTGGCTTGTTGAGTCGCCATTTGAGATTTGCTACGGGGCAATCACAGTAGAATGTCGATAGCAATTGTATCAGGCCTTCTTCTTGGGATGCTCACAACGCCTACAAAGGTCCTACAAATGCATACGCCGTTCACGGTAGACATACACTAAAATATTGCAGTGAGCTATTTCGGACGGGCCATGTCGTTCCGTGAACTTGAAGAGAGATCAAACTGAGACTATTGAGCAAAGATTACAGGATTTGCGATTGACCACTGCGAAGTCACAACCACAGGTATCCCGACTGAATGCCTGTAGTGCGTCTTGTTTCGAAATAAATGTTAAAATCACTGAGACCGGAAATGACGTCCAAAATCTCCAAAATTCCAGCGTGAAGACAATGATTATCACAATGTGCATAGCATTCAACATTAAAACCAAAACCAAGTTGGCTTTGAAGAGGAACTCCACAAACAAAGCCAAGGACGGCCATGCCAAGTTATGCCGGGACTTTTAAACCACGACTCGCAAGAGAGACAAAATAGAACGAAAGAGAAACTTTAGAAGTGAATGAAACAGAAATGAAATAAAGTGTGATCTGCTACTGCGGATGTTTGTTATGGTGCATTTCCAAAACGCTGTCATCATCTTACTGACTGAGAGTATAGTGGTTACGTAATTGATACTACAGCTGCCTTCAAACACATCAGGGTCAATGGATATCGATCGAGGTGGCCCAACGAATCGAAATTGCAAAAAAACACCTTGAAATTAAAAGCAATTCAAATTAAGTAATGATATTCGCATCGATGACCACAAACCTATCTATCTATCTATCTATCTACCTACCTACCTATCTATCTATCTATCTATCTATCTATCTACCTACCTATCTATCTATCTATCTATCTATCTATCTATCTATCTATCTATCTATCTATCTATCTATCTATCTATCTATCTATCTATCTATCTATCTATCTATCATCGATCGATCTAACTGTCTGTCTGTCTGTCTGTCAGTCTGTCTGAGTCAAATAAAGTTCATTCATTCATTCTGTCAGTCTATCTGTCTGTCTGTCTGTTAGTCTATCTATCTAACTATCTATCTATATACAATAAATGTAGTAACAGTCTACCAAACTTATTTCGAGTCGCACGCCGTGCCGTCCCGGCCTGCAGATCGAGTGAAACATGTCGGAATTCTTTCCAATTTAGGCTTGAAACTGCAGTTAAGTATTTCAATGAGACTAGAACAACACAAAATATTGAGTATACTTACGCTACACCTACAAATCAAATCTACTCAGTGAAGTTTAAAATCTACTCTGTCTTTCTACCGACTATAGGGTCAAGGTGAAAAAATGTTACATCGAAAATTATACTGCGGAATTTTGTAAACTGCGTTGTAATCTCGCAGGCAAATGAACAGCAATTCAGTTCAGATTGCAATTACTAAGAAAGCACACGATACGTACCTGTCTTCTCTGGAGTACGCACAAGTTTTTCGCAGCCGATTCTCTGATATACTTGGCTTACTGCGAACAAGCGAATCAAGGTCTGGAATTCTTCAACTGGTTGGAGGACGTCGGATTTTACGGACTGAAATTACCTGTCTTTAAATATTCAACTACAGTGGAACCCCGCCTAACGGACACCCCGGTATAACGGACACCCCGGTATAACGGACAGTTTTATAGGTCCCGGCAGAAAGGTGATACATTTTCTGTTAAAAAGACCCCGTTATAACGGACACCCGTTATAACGGACAACGGACACTTTTTTTACAGCCCGAACAGCAAAATGTAATACAAAATCAACCCCGTTATAACGGACAGTCTGAGTACAATCTTTCGTCACACTATTGTTCGTGAAGATTTATTCCTGATTAGAGACGAATGGAAATGAATATTTGCAAGAGGATAAGCATTTTGTTAGAAAAAGAAAAAAGTTTCACTTGTATTATCAAGATTTTATGTTTGTTTTCATTTGAGACGTTTCAAATGTTGCGTTATTGATGTATGCTATAATAGAGGTTTCTATTAATAAATTCAATAAAGAGTGACGTAATCTGTAAGAAACCCCGTTATAACGGACACCCCGTTATAACGGACACTTTCTCTGGTCCCTTCGGTGTCCGTTATAACGGGGTTCCACTGTACAGTATTTCAACGATTCCAATCAAGCGAATCAAAGAGTTTGGAGTTCTTTGAAAAGGAATTAAGAACTATTAACCAATTCACGATATAACAGTGCTATAGTCTACATAGCAGGATCTAGTAGTACTTACTATCCGCTATTTATTATTCAAACTTCATACACTTTACTTGTGGCTTCTGATCAGTTAGCTAAACTCGATCACGTGATCATGTGTATAACACATCTGATGACAACGGCCGTCTATCACAGTTTTACGCACGGTGCAGCGGTGTCATGGCGGCTGTTGATACTGACAAAGACAGGTTTGACCAGCTAGCTCAAGAAGAAATAGACGAAATAATAGCAGGTGCTCAGCCTAAAACGACTGTTCGTCAAACTCGTTGTGGAGTTTCAGTGATGAAAGGTAAAAAACGAACCTAATTATTATTCAAATCAAGCACTTTTTGCCGTCGGTTCAGTTCTTGTTCGTTGAGTGAAAAAGCTCAAACCTTAAAAATAATGAATGAAACTTGCCTTGTTACGACTTAAAAACAAAAAAATAAATGCTTTATTCGTGTTTTCTTTGTAGAATAGTTGCAATTGGAATGGTTGTAGAGGAGATATCCAGCGGAAGCGTCGGGAGATCTAGCTAAATATATTTTTGCTTTATTTACCGTGATTAATTCACAACTGCAGTGTATTCAGTTTGAATAATAAATATGGGTTAGAGACTTCTAGTTCGTGATGGTCCATTGTACGATCGATTAGAAGTTACTCAATCATATCAGAAGGTGAGTTTCGTTCAGGAAATTGATTGGTAGAGGCACGCGCGCTCTGACGGCGGAAAGAGCCTGGTGAGTAACGTCCCAAGAGGTGCACAGGAAGCCCAACCATTTCTTCTGAGGCTGCAGTTGTTATAGAAATGTTTTTAAATATTTCAAAACCTTTTAAAGTTAGAAAATATTTTTTTTTTTTAATACAACAATAATCACTATTTTTGGAGAAAAATGATATATTATTATAAAAAGAATATGGGTGTGTGGGGTTGGTGGGTGGATGTGGTGGTGCTATTGATATTATAAATGCAATATTAAAAAATAGATTTTTACAATAACAGAGCGAAATCTCGCAATCTGATTGGCTCTCAGCCATTGTCGATAGGAGGACAGACACATAGAATGACGAATCGCTCGCGTACGGATCCAGCGCGCGCTTGAAGCGGGTTTTCTTTCAAACTTTATCCTTGCTTTTGGATGTTTTTTTTAACTTTGTTATTGTAAAAAAGAAATCGCCAGCGGTTTTCCATTGTCTGTACTCTTATTGACAATGGATTTGACGTCACAAAATGTTCAAAAGTTTTGAACATTTTGTGACGTCAAATCCAATGTCAATAAGAGTACAGACAATGGAAAAAAACGACTTCGCGATCGATTTGTTAAACAGACAATGGAAAACCGCTTGCGATTTGTTAATTGTACAGTAAAATATGGCGAAAGAGTGATATTCAACTAGAATATTTGGCGAACAAAAAATCGTCAGATCACCATGGGAACGTGTCAGGCTTGCAAAGGATTGTGGTTAAATATACAGCCGCCATCTTTTTGTTCGCGTGTCGATCACGTCGTGCATGTCTTAGGCTTCTCTTGAGGATAAAGTGGAAAATACAATAAAAATTCATTTCAAAAGTGATTCATGACCAAAGCATGCAAGAGAGCACGGCAGAGACCGGCGACGAGTTAATGTTTTGTCTCGCGGTTTTCCACTATGAAAATGAAACTCTTATTAGCTTTGATATCTAAAATCTAACTATACTAAATAAGTAATGACTTTCCTGCATAACGTTCCGTTTAACCCGTTACACACACAAAATACGCTACGCGACCACGCCTTAGTGAGCCCGCGCACACAATTTTATAGTGGATAGCCGCAAACAAAAGTTACCACAGGAAGCCCATTCTGAGCTTCAAATCACTGTCTCCTTTGAAAGAAGGTCGGCACTCTCATTGCCACTTGGCGATTCAGGCACTGTTTCGCTTGTCGGTGGTTCTATATTTTCGTTTTGATCTTGTTTGTTCTCCAAAGGGACAAGCTCCTCTGTCATGTCTTTACGATCGTCTCCTCCAGTCAAAGGAACGAAGAACCAGTAGGACAGAAAAAAGCATGTACAGCTAATGACTGTGCAAAGAATTCATAGAGAATTGACGTTAGAAAATGAACACATGCGTGTTGTTATTCATGGCATTACCAGTCCCACTCGCGTTTTTAGGTTACATACGGGATTTTTTGCTTGTTGATTAAAGATGGCGGCAACCAAACAAACGTTGGTCAATCTCGTCCCCAGGGCCCTCTCTTCTCGCTATTTTCAAAATGGCGGACGCTCGAGCTAGACCATACATTATAGATAAAACATCAATCAAACAAGAAAAAGATTTCAAAGTCACACTTTCCTTCTTAATCTTTGGTCCAAATGTTGTTTACTTACAAATAGATTGAATTTGATTGACGGAAGCCTAATTTAATGTCAGTTAACTTCACTAATTTTTTGCTTGTTGATTAAAGATGGCGCCCACCAACGTTGGTCAATCTCGTCCCCAGGGCCCTCTCTTCTCGCTATTTTCAAAATGGCGGACGCTCGAGCTACAATCGGCGCCAATTTACTTTGAAACACTAACGCTTTGAAAATCATTGATAATGATATTTTGTGGCGCACGCAAAAGGGCTCTTTACCCCCTCCCCCCAACATCAATGTTGATTAGTGGTGCGATTCGAACACGGCGATCATTGCTACCCTCAACATTGATGAGGGGCGAGGGGGTTTGTACCATGACATGCAGTTAATGTGCAACTTAGTGCCATGTTTGGTAGAATCAGTCACAATTTTAGATAGTTGTTTCATTGATATTGTCGGGGATTGTAGACCATACATAAAACATCAATCAAACAAGAAAAAGATTTCAAAGTCACACTTTCCTTCTTAATCTTTGGTCCAAATGTTGTTTACTTAGTACAAATAGATTGAATTTGATTGACGGAAGCCTAATTTAATGTCAGTTAACTTCACTAATTTATCACTATTGTATTGCTGGTTTGCACTTACGTCATCGTACAATTTTCTGTGCCTTATATTGATTATGATTGAACAAAAGGTCTTACAACCAAAAAGAGCAGTCAAAATCATGTATCTCAACCAAATTTTGAGTTTTAAGAAGCTTTCAATGCCGAGATATGACCGATCAATAGTGTGAATGTATGGGGCCGCCATCTTGGTGTACAACCGTAGTACACCAACATGGCGGCCAACAACACCGAGGATCAAAATCACGTTGATATTACAAACAACTCAGTTTCTCAATAGAGATATTAATAAATCATTTACGAAGTAAAAAACGTAACATTTGAAGCAAATTTCCCTAATTCTCTGGTTTTAGAATACACGTGACAGTGTTGCGTGACAGAAATTGACTCTCAATTAAATCAAAAGCCAAACATCGAAAGTACACAGATTTTTTTTGTGATGACTTTTCTCATGGATATAAACAAAATATCAAACAAACAGTTTTGTACGATGAATATTTTAGATTTTAGCGTTTTGATGACGTCATGTGCAAACCAAGAATATCTACAAATCTGTAAAAAATAAGTGCAAATTAAAAACTTGTTGTTGTTGTTGTTTGTTGTTTGACTTTGAAGACATCAAAACAACGTTCAAATAAGCGCCCTCTCAAATAAGCACCCTCTCAAAGAAGCGCCCTATCAAAGAAGCACCCTCTCAAAGAAGCGCCATCTCAAAGACGCACCCTCTCAAAGACGCACCCTCTCAAAGAAGCACCCTCTCAAAGAAGCGCCCTCTCAAAGAAGCACCCTCTCAAAGAAGCGCCCTCTCAAAGACGCACCCTCTCAAAGACGCACCCTCTCAAAGAAGCACCCTCTCAAAGAAGCACCCTCTCAAAGAAGCACCCTATCAAAGACGCACCCTCTCAAAGACGCATCCTCTCAAAGAAGCACCCTCTCAAAGATGCACCCTCTCAAACAAGAACGCTCTCAAACATGCGCTCTCTCAAAACTAGCCATCTCTCAAACAAGCGCCATCTCAAAGAAGCGCCCCTCGAATAAGCACAGCGATTATTCAAAAACTCGTGCAATATAAGGGGTGTTTTTCTTGGTGCTACAGTCTGGATTGTATTCTTGGTTAGGTTTCTTTGTATGCAGGGTATTGTTTTGGTTCAAGTTCATTCTTCTCGTTCTTTGTGTTCATTGTCTAACGCCATCTGGTGTTCTGCAACACCAAGAAACCTCCAATATAAGTGAGTAAAGACCAGGATTATCAGAGAAGTTAATCAATAAACTTACCACCAACCACCAATCCAACTCCAGAGAAATAATACGACAGATTTTCGATGTCGTACAAAAAAAGCAGTTACCACGTTCTTTGCAGCTTTCTCCCCAGAGAAGGCAGTTTTGATCAAAGATAAAACCATAGAAGATGGGGCTTGGGATCGAGCCTAAGGTTCGAAAGAAAACAAACTGCATTCCTAACGCATACGCACGCTGATTGTGAGGTACGCACCTGCAAGGAGAGAATACGTAAGGTTTATTATAGTTTTTTTACATCGGGCTGAGGTCATAGTTTTCATGCATTTCCACCTTCGTTCAGTAGCTACTTCGTGCAAGGTTGTACTCATAGGGAGGGCCTCGCCTGTGTAATTAACTGCAAGTGTTTAATTTACAACCCACTGAAAAAAATGGCGGCTGTTCATTTTACCCAGTAATCCTTTGCGAACATCTGAAATCAGCGTTCCCATCAATAAAGCTCGTAACAGGTCATCTTATTCAGTACTGCATTACAACTACTCGCTCTACTAATCACGGCTCTTCCACAGAGTTGATCTTCCTGGGACGTCACTCACTCACACTCCTTGCCCCAAACTACCATCTTAAGGATACCAAATATGGACTTTTAAAATTCCGTTACCAAATAAGGAATGAACCGAGATGTTTACTCACCTCAGGACGACAGTTTTGGTGGGAATAGCCTTCAAGAACACTGTCATCAGTAGAATCATGATCAATGCTAAGAACGGGATAAAGTTCACGCAGCCTTCACCGCGGTAACAGTAACCTTTCTCGGCGATGTTTTTATTGTTTCCATAAGAAGGAATACAACTGCAGTTGGTGTACGTCTGCCATAAAAGAATTGCCGTGATTGGCTAATACAACATTCATTGAAATGTAACATGCACTGTGATTGGCTGGACTAATGACGATCTAGAGTCGAGAAGACATGCTGGATCCAACGCGCGCTTTGATTGGCTAAGGCAATATGCACTGTGATTGGCTAGATATGCTATTATAACATAACGAGCAATGTGATTGGACACTGTATGTTCCAAATAGGCACGTATAACAGGTACTCACGTCTGAATTCTTCATGTGCGTCTCGCAACCCGCGTGACAGGGTGAAATGTACGTTACGTCATCAGATCCACACACTGGGTTGAAGTACTCCATCGGGCATGCGCACTCAATGTTGCACGTGACGTTTTTTAAAGCCAATAGCGAGTGTACTGGTATAAAAAACATATCATATTTTGAATCCATGACTCGTCGGATCACATGGAAATCCATCGTGAACACGCGACCTATGAAGAAGCTGACTATCACTGCACTCCTTATCCCTTCTACGTTCGCTCCTCCCCTCCACTCTATTCTCCTGCCCTCTCCCCTCTATTCTCCTGCCCTCTCCCCTCTATTCTCCGGCCTGCCCGGCTCTCCCCTCTATTCTCCCGCCCTCTCCCCTCTATTCTCCTGCCCTCTCCCCTCTATTCTCCTGCCTCTGCCCTCTCCCCTCCCTCTCCCCTCCCTCTGCCCTCTCTCCCCTCTATTCTCCTCCCTCTCCCTGCCCCTCTCCCTCTCCCTGCCCTCTCCCTCTATTCTCCTGCCCTCTCCCCTCTATTCTCCTGCCCTCTTCTATTCCCTCCCTCTTCTCCTGCCCTCTCCCCTCTATTCTCCTGCCCTCTCCCTTCTATTCTCCTGCCCTCTCCCCTCTATTCTCCTGCCCTCTCCCCTCTATTCTCCTGCCCTCTCCCCTCTATTCTCCTGCCCTCTCCCCTCTATTCTCCTGCCCTCTCCCCTCTATTCTCCTGCCCTCTTCCCTCTATTCTCCTGCCCTCTCCCCTCTATTCTCCTGCCCTCTCGACGCGATCACGTGGTCTGGGGGTTTGCCTGGGACTACAAATACAAAGCAGTTAATAAGTGCAAGTAATACTTAGAGGTGTGATTCTGGTGTCATACTCACTTGTATCTGTCACTTGGTTCAACGTTCTAACTCGTTTATTCCTGCGCACTTTATGGATGGGCTTCGTATTTATAATTGGTTAAGTTCTCTGGCCTTGACATATGGACTCGTATACTAGGGTGATATCGACTTGTAGAGCTGGTATTATGGCTAGTAAAAGAATACAAAGTAGTTATAAAATTGTGCAGGGGACACCACAACATAGTACTTTTGCGTAGTGAAAAATACCATTTCCTTTTTTTATTGCAAAAGATAAGGACACGCGATGCAACAACACACGCAATCAGTATTTCTGCCGATGTAGAACGCCGCGGTAATCCTACGTCTGTCAATATTGCACAGTCGGTAGAATTAGAATTCACGCCATTGACTGCAATATTGCACGCAATGTTTTAAGTGTACGGTCTGCGTTTTCGTTTGTTTACAGAATATCCAAGCATGAATTTAAGAAGAAGAATACTTTATTTGCACTTACATAACGAGATTGTCTATTTACCTGATCTAATAGTTTTATGATTTTCCTTCAGCTGAGAGTGATTGGAAGAAAGCTTTTTAATCTGCAACGAATAATACAAAGAGTCAATCAAAGTCACGCTGACCAACTCGTGGATTACCAACCCCTCCCCCAAAGTTGTGAGCCTGCGATGTACTTCAGCGGTAACGCATATGAAAGTTTACACGCCGAGTATAAGTGAGTGATCCCTATAAACTCGTGGATTACCAACCCCTCTTCCCAAAGTTGTGAGCCTGCGATGTACTTCAGCGGTAACGTAATGAAAGTTTACAGCCGAGTAAGTGAGTAATTCCTAAATTGTCTCGTGGTATTACACAATCCACGGCTGTTTTAAAAATATTTTTTTCTATAATCTTGGCTCAGTCTCAGAGATCGAGGTGTAGTTCACATCGATCGCTGCCACACATGCCGTGCGTGGGAATATGAGAAACATACATATTACGTAAATGATTAACTCGATTGGTGTTTGAACAACCGCATTCGAATGAGTCTTTTGTAAACTTACGTTGTATTCAATACTCTTAGACATGTTGCTCTATAGGTACTCTGAGCTTGTATTCAGGAGACTGGAATTCCCATAGCAGTGTTGGAAGTTGTAGTGTCAGACGAACTGCTAAAACTGGAGAACAAAAATAAACTTGTCAACAACCCGTCGAAGTCGGTTAACTTAAGGACGCTTTTTACACCTGATGACTGGACAAACCCGGTTTGTCTGCTTATTTTAACAACTGGGCCGCACCCGTCAAACCTTTACAAGCCTGGAAAGACCTCTTTAGCTTGTATGCAAAATCGCCCTTGTCAAAAATGTGATGTAAAACATGATATGTGGGCTCTGGAGAATTGTTCCTTTATATTTCTGAAATTATTCCGTTCACATTGAAAGGACCAATTCTCCAGAGACACCCATGTTTACATCACATGGTTTGAAATAGGCAATTTACATGTACGAAGCTAAAGACGTCATCATTGTGGCCATGGTTTCAAGGGGGTCCCGTTTATGTCCGTCCTGTCCACCAGACAGATCGTGTTCAAATGGAGGCTGCTTGAGTTTTTATGATTAACAACCTGGTACGGATCACAGGATTTTGAGGTGGGGAAGGAAGGAAATGCACGCGCGCTTCTTTTGTATTTAAACATTTCCTGATTGAAACCTTTGTGGGCAGCTAGGGGGTGCCCATAACCCCCATTCGGTGACCCCCCTTCTCATCCACCATGACACAGCGGTCAGAACGCAAACTCCGGCCAAATGCTGCCCCATTATATCTTAATTTGGTTGGCAACGTTTCACAACTAAACCTTCAGAGATGGCTTTCAATCAGCTGTAAAAACTCCTTTAATCTTCATTCTATTTGCTTCAAATGACGGGCAAACACTGCCCTCCATGTGTATCAAGAAAGAGTCTTGGTCTTTGAAAAGGTGCAATTCAGCTGATGAAAATTCCCACGAGACATGGAAAGTAACGTCTAATGAAATCAAGCACTTAGATAAGAAGAATATGTACCTTCTTCTAATAATTCTCCCCATGGTAACCTTTGACTAGGTATCCCCTAACCCCATTCGGTCACACCTCTCATCCATATGACTGGTAATAAGCAATTTCTCCAGTCGACTCAGTGACGTCTGATTGGCTCGTTAATCAGCCAATAGAGATGCATTCTGTAAGGTGACGTTTGCTAGACATCAACCAAGATCGTAATAGATGAGCCACTTTACGGAGGAGAATTTCTTGGTCGAATGACCACGTGACACTACTAGTAGTAGTTCCCGTGGGGGTGGCACTGAGGTCTTTCGGTGGTTTACCAGGAACTGTGGGATAGAACCATTCGAATCACAAAACAAATTACTTGCAATTTTTTCAAAAAATGAATGAACAAAAAAATTGCATACATTAGCCTCTGTTCTCTTCATTTTTTCATTTTTTCTTATATTATATAATTCCTCTAATTTTTAAATAATATTTCGTTATCTATTAAAAACATATTTGCAATTCACTTTACTGTGCAAGAAATATGTTCAATCCACGCTCGTCAATAATAATAACTATCATATGAGTTTCACATAGATTGTAAAATGTATGTATGCATGATTAGATACATACAAAAATAAAAAATGTCAGTGATGAAAATGATCGATGAAAATGATGATGTTTTAAAAATACTTACTGGTATCGGTGAGTGTTTTTTACTGCAATGTCTCCAATACGTCCCAAGAATGTACACAGCATGGTATAGACTAGAGAAATGACGCATACTCACATCTTGGCCAAATTGTAACATTACATCTGCTATGACGTCATTACTGGAGTTTCTGATTAACAAAAACAATGAAACAAGCAGTCGTGAGAAGTTGAACTACCAGGGACACAGGGAGCCCAATTGTATTTTCCGAGGTATTTGCGTGCGCGTCTCTGTTTGATGGGGTTCCTGTGTTAGATCGTGCGCACTCTACCACAGGAAGCCCATGCATAGTATACTACTGAGACAAACCATATACCTTAAAAAACACGTGACATTCCTGAATTGTGATTGGTTGAGAAAAAGCTGACTGACCTAAAATGATCAAACAGAATAAAACATTATATAGGTTTAATTGAAATTGGTTACTGTTTAAATGTTGACTTTGCATGTGAACATTGAAAAAACAGTCTTACAAAAATTATACTGTATCAGTTAGAGCACAGGCAGCCTAACCATTTCAGTCTGAGTCTATTGTTTAAATTAAATGATATAAAAATACATAAACTATGCGTGCGTCGTTTTACATGGGCTTCCTTTGGTAAAAGCGCGCCATTCCGAGGGTAAGAACACAGGGAGCCCAATATATAACCCGGGCAAAAAGACGTGCGCACTGTCTATCTTTTTATTTAGCAACAGAAATTATGGTCGGGCTTCCTGTGGTAAAGTAGCTGTCTATTACTTTCGAAAGAAAACACAATAACGAAATGGATAAAATAATGAAAGAAAGAAACGAGAGAAAAGATGGGAACGAAAACACAAAAACTGTTAGATAGTTGTAATGAAAAGAATCAAAGTTGACTGCCATTCATTAGAGTGCAAACCATATGTCAGTGAAATAGTACTATTACTAAATAGTACTAAATAGTGTTATCTCTATTGTTTTCTATTGTTTCATCAGTGCTATTTAGTACTAATTAGTTAGTACTGTTTCACGGACATATGGTTTGCACTCTATAACACTGATCATCAAAACGTTTTACTACTTACAGCACTTCAATCGCTTCAGGCAAAACTTAATAGTACTGATTTTTAAAATTGTTTTTCTGAAGAACTTTTCCAAAAAGTAACAGATCGTTTGAATACTAAAAAGTTGTGTTTTTCTTTTGTTGACAAGTATATTTAAAAGTCAGGAGAATATAAATAAATAAATGAATAAATACATTATTATACTCATTTTAAATTATTATATTAAATGGATAAAACGTGTTCTGTTGGAGAAATAGCGATGAGTACGCGGGAAGAAACTGAGTGAAGTCAAGTATTGTAGTTTTACCTCGACGAAGAACCAAGGCTAGCGCTCGAAAAGTTAAATACTCTTTTTTTACAGTGTTATAACCAGTTTAACCATTTCATTGTATATTTATATATGCTTGAATTCTAAAATCTTATGTTACGTTCTAACATGTTCACTTGTCCTGGTGATTTCTACAAACATTTATATTCGGCAGAATATAAGGTATAACACTAATAGCAAAGAAACACAGTTAATGGTACTCACATTGCGTCGTATGTAAACAGACTGTTTAGCAAGTTGTTGGCTATTCTCTATCCATGTCTGGTTTAACAGCAGCAAACTCAAATTCACTTGAAGAACTGAGAACGAAAATGCAGTCTCAAACATGACATTTGTGAAAATCTTTCAACTCGGTGTATTTCTACCATGGTCAGTCAGCAGGGATCCCTGGGATGTGTGGGTACCGATGTGTTGTTCATGGTTGATATATCACGAGAAGCCTCGAGGCTTATACCCACCGACTACATTACTGATCAGAATGCTTATAAAAGCAGGGTGGGTAGCGTAGTAACCTATACATATTATTATTATTATTACTGAATGTCCGGTATGATAATTTATACAGCCGATATAACAGCTAAGAAACTATTATATTTTTATGCTGACATCATTTTTTTGATCAAAGGAAAACACAACATTTCCTTATTTGGTAATTAAATTCCTTATTTGGTGAGAATTTGTTTTCCAAGCTGGTCTTCAAAATGCGCAGTAAATGCATAAGGAGCAGTGATAAATTCTCCTTTTGTGATTCAGTTTTTACCGCTAGTGTAATGTACACTGGTCAACGTCTAGCTAAAGCCTGTTTTTTTTCCTGGCGAAACAAGCACAGGAGGCTTTATGTCACTGTGAAAAACGTTCCTGACGCAAGCATAAGCACAAGCACACTGAATAGGCCTTACTGTTACTGTGAAAACGGGTCTGGCGCAAGCACAAGCACAAGCACAAGGGGCCTTACTCTTACTGTGAAAACGGGTCTGGCGCAAGCATAAGCACAAGCACAATAGGCCTTACTGTTACTGTGAAAACGGGCCTGACGCAAGCATAAGCACATACATCGTTTCGTTTATTGTACCTCCCAATATGGGTTTTTCAGTTACAAAGAATATAATATAATATAATATAAAAAAAAGTGATTGTATAAAAATATAAAAGCACAAGCACAAGAGGCCTTGTGTCACTGTGAAAAGGGGCCTGACGCAAGCACAAGCAAAAGAGGCCTTGTGTCACTGTGAAAACAGGTCTGGCGCAAGCACAAGCACAAGAGGCCTTGTGTCACTGTGAAAAGGGGCCTGACGCAAGCACAAGCAAAAGAGGCCTTGTGTCACTGTGAAAACAGGTCTGGCGCAAGCACAAGCACAAGAGGCCTTGTGTGACTGTGAAAACAGGTCTGACGCAAGCACACAGCAAAAGAGGCCTTGTGTCACTGTAAAAACAGGTCTGGCGCAAGCACAAGCACAAGAGGCCTTGTGTGACTGTGAAAACAGGCCTGGCGCAAGCACAAGCACAAGAGGCCTTGTGTCACTGTGAAAACAGGTCTGACGCAAGCACAAGCAAAAGAGGCCTTGTGTCACTGTGAAAACAGGTCTGACGCAAGCACAAGCAAAAGAGGCCTTGTGTCACTGTGAAAACAGGTCTGGCGCAAGCACAAGCACAAGAGGACTTGTGTGACTGTGAAAAACAGGCCTGGCGCAAGCACAAGCACAAGAGGCCTGGCTTGTGTCACTGTGAAAACAGGTCTGACGCAAGCACAAGCAAAAGAGGCCTTGTGTCACTGTGAAAACAGGTCTGACGCAAGCACAAGCAAAAGAGGCCTTGTGTCACTGTGAAAACAGGTCTGACGCAAGCACAAGCAAAAGAGGCCTTGTGTCACTGTGAAAACAGGTCAGGCGCAAGCACAAGCACAAGAGGCCTTGTGTGACTGTGAAAACAGGCCTGGCGCAAGCACAAGCACAAGAGGCCTTGTGTCACTGTGAAAACAGGTCTGGCGCAAGCACAAGCACAAGAGGCCTTGTGTGACTGTGAAAACAGGTCTGACGCAAGCACAAGCACAAGAGGCCTTGTGTCACTGTGAAAACAGGTCTGACGCAAGCACAAGCAAAAGAGGCCTTGTGTCACTGTGAAAACAGGTCTGGCGCAAGCACAAGCACAAGAGGCCTTGTGTCACTGTGAAAACAGGTCTGGCGCAAGCACAAGTACAAGGGGCCTTGTGTGACTGTGAAAACAGGCCTGGCGCAAGCACAAGGATCACAATTGTTGTCATTTTCCTGTGCTTGCGCTTCATTATGCTGCTTTCATTGTCGTTTATCCAGGTTCGGTTTTTGTTGGCTTTAGTATCTAATAACAATTATTATATTGTTTTAAAAAATCACTCAACTTGAAACAAAAGTCACCTACTTTTTTCTATTGTCTTGGCGTAAATGATGTCACTTGAAATTCCAGGCCCCCTAACCGTGATAGACTGGATCCAAATGACGTAATGTGATAATGAATAAAGACTGGTAATTGTTGTCTGTAAGGTGGTGGAGTTAACTGTTACATTGCGTACGTTCATTGAAGCATTACGTCTATAGAAAATAACATATCCACATTGAGGAGAAGAGGAAGGTGACCAGGACAGCGCGACACCATATGGGCTGGTGGATTTCCAGGTAATGTTGGTAACAGGTTTTCCTGGAACTAAAAACAAATAATGAAAAACATGGACAGACAGACGGACAGAACGACGTACGGACAGAGAGACATGCAGACAGACAGACTGAACGAAGGGACGGCTCGACAGATGGAAAGAGATAAAATAAAGTCAGTCAATCAATCAGTTACACAGGGCACTAATAACTCAGTCACTCCAGTCAGGAGACAGACAGACAAGCAGACAAGCAGATAGACCGACAGGTTATTACCGACAGACAAACATGCAGATAGACAGACAGACAGACAGACGGACAGACAGACAGGCAGACAGATAGACAGACAGATAGACAGACAGACAGACGGACGGACAGACAGATAGACAGGTTATTACCGACAGACAGACAGGCAGATAGACAGACAGACAGGTTATTACCGACAGACAGACAGGCAGATAGATAGACAGACAGGTTATTACCGACAGACAGACAGACAGGCAGACAGACAGACAGACAGGTTATTACCGACAGACAGACAGACAGGCAGATAGACAGACAGGTTATTACCGACAGACAGACAGGCAGATAGACAGACAAACAGACATTACGGACAGACAGACAGGCAGATAGACAGACAAACAGACAGACGGACAGACAGACAGGCAGACAGATAGACAGACAGACAGGTTATTTCCAGGCGAGACTTACTGTTGTCTTCGACAAGTGATACCGTAATGTTGTACAGCTTATTGGTTTTATAAAGTGCTCTATAAACAGGCAACATGTCTTGCGTCTTGTGGTAATTAATTCCTACATCAGCTTGGACCACACCGCTCCTTGAACCGTTGATGATGTGTCTTCTATGAAATGAGGTATGATTAAAGAAGGGTCGAGAGGGAGTGGAGGGGAGGGGAGGGGAGGGGAGGGAGGGGAGGGAGGGGAGGAGGGGGGGAGGGGAGGGGAGAGGAGGGGAGGGGAGGGGAGGGGGAGGGGAGGGAGGATGTTGTCTTGTATACGACCTGTACTCGAGAAAAATTCAAGTTCGACGCGGCATGGTAAATGATCCAAATGATCCAAGCCGCGGCTTAAGTAGGAGCAAGGTTAAATCTCCAGGCTTAACTGAGTCGTAATTTAGCCCAAAAGTTTCAATTTAACACAATCATTTATAAATATTAATGGTTCCCTGTTTTGCTAAACCGTGTAGGTTTTGAAACATTTTCTCGCCCGGCCCTCCACATAACACATAGCCGGTTTACTCCTTGTGCGTACCCTCAGTTTACCAAGTTTATAAAGCTACACAGTCATTGACGTAATTGTGTGGAACTAATAAGTAATGATCGTATCGTTAATACATAGTAATCACCTTAGTCGGTAGACTGTAATCTCTTCTAAATTACTCTTATTTCTGTACAACTGAATGATCTACAAAGTAGAACAAGAGACAACAATTACAGCACGAAAGTCACAGTCTTGTTAAGGGCCTCGTCCACGAATACGTTTTTATTTGAACTGACGAACTTCTCATCCACACGAACGTTTTCAAAATAGATTTTAAGCGCTTTCCAATCGCTTACGCGTAGATGGAAGCCACGGAGAAAAAAAATCGTTTTCAAATAAAAACGTTTGATGTGTGGACGGTCGAGGCTTCAGTAAAACCAGCAATGCACAGATGGTAACAGTACTTAGGGGGATTTGGGATATATGAACTAACTCTACTACATCTGTACCCGAGTCCTACCCCAGCTGGATTTTGTAAACGTATTTATTTTTCTCTCGACTAGATATAATTGAAATATCATGTATACTTCAAAACTGTACTATTTTACTTACACTGTCTCTTAACCGAGTCTGTAGCGATATGAAGGCAGGGTGGGATTTATTCAACAGATCGTCCGCCCAAGATTCTTCGTCTAGATTTAGTGTGATGTTAACGAGCCCAGAAGGAGCAACTGCAAGAAAAACGGATATAAATGAGCAAAAATGGAAGAATGGAGCCACATTATTAATAATGACAGAAAAAAAACTGACGGTCCAAGAATCGATCCCGATCACCGCGACTATCAGCGCGAGCCACGTGTACCAAGCAATTTACATAACAATGGACTACGCACGATAGACTTGTTATTTGTCCTCTAAAACAATTGACGTTCATGATAGTGTAGTAGCTAGGGGTGGTCATTTCCAACAGGATCCAGGGGCCGACCGTTCCCTCCCTCTTTGGCTTCTATTGTGCTTGTGTTCAGCTGGATACTTCTAGGCCTAGGCCTTCTCGCAGACCATGCGCATGCGCTGTGTCGTAGTTACCTTTCTCCAATGTTGTGGTAACCAAGGGCAACGAGGGTTCCCCCAGACCCCTCTCCGTGATACTCGTAATTTGCATAGTGTAATTAGTGCCAGGCTTCACGTGCTTTAGCTTGACGTGTTGTGCTTTGTACGCTGTTACGACTGCATGCTTGCTGTCTTTGTCTGCGTACGTGATACGATAACCCAGGGTTGCCATAGAAACATGGTGATACGCATGCGTCCAGGATAAGACCGCTGTACCATCCGACGATAGAGACACAGTGACGTTTGATGGCGGTTTTCCAGGTACTATGAATGAGAATATAATACAAATATTTATTTATTCATTATTAAACTATGTAGAACAAAGGATTGCTAATTTACGTTCTTCCTTCCTTCCATCCTTCCTTCCTTCCTCCCATACTTCTTTCCTTCCTTCCTTCCTTCCTTTCGTCCTTCCTTCCTCCCTTCCTTTCGTCCTTCCTTCCTTCCTTCCTTCCTTCCTACCTTCCTACCTTCTTTCCTATAGAAATAGAACGACATATCTGATTGCTCTAAAGTATTCTATTAAGGTGTATACTTACAATTGTCCCATACGGGCTTCACTGCTATATGGTGTATTGATTGACTTCTGTAGAGCGCTCGATAGATAACTCTAAAGTATTCTATTAACCATAGGTGTATACTTACAATTGTCCCATACGGGCTTCACTGCTATATGGTGTATTGATTGACTTCTGTAGAGCGCTCGATAGATAACTCTAAAGTATTCTATTAACCATAGGTGTATACTTACAATTGTCCCATACGGGCTTCACTGCTATATGGTGTATTGATTGACTTCTGTAGAGCGCTCGATAGATAACTCTAAAGTATTCTATTAACCATAGGTGTATACTTACAATTGTCCCATACGGGCTTCACTGCTATATGGTGTATTGATTGAGTTCTGTAGAGCGCTCGATAGATAACTCTAAAGTATTCTATTAACCATAGGTGTATACTTACAATTGTCCCATACGGGCTTCACTGCTATATGGTGTATTGATTGAGTTCTGTAGAGCGCTCGATAGATAACTCTAAAGTATTCTATTAACCATAGGTGTATACTTACAATTGTCCCATACGGGCTTCACTGCTATATGGTGTATTGATTGAGTTCTGTAGAGCGCTCGATAGATAACTCTAAAGTGAGGCATACGTGTCGCATTGTTGAAAAACACGCTAAAAGTGGCCAGCACACGTGACGAATCATTGCTGAAAATGAATATTCGTCGATTAGCTGGAAATGGTATGACATAACTTTGATAAGCTTTTTCTCTCAACTATGTCCTACCTTTACCACTGTTTCAAAAGTGTTGTCGTTTATAAAAATAGTTTTGTATCATGATGTATGCTGGGAAATGTTATTGACGCCATGGCAATTTATATATTCTCACATTAGATTTCATTGTTACCCATCATGCATTACGTTCTTAATTGCAGTGACAACACTATATACGTATTGAAAGAGTCTGATTGGATGAGAGGCATCAGCACGCTTTTTGATTGGTTCAGAAAGGAAGCCATTTGAGTGTCACGGTACCGTAGGTTTTCCACTCATACGAAAACAACTCCATACGGCCGTAACAGCATGTATTGTTTGTGCATACGTACGTAAATTGACGACAAATCACATCACGCACCATGGAATCATTGTTATACATTTGAAGAATCTGATGATCAGAGAAATAACAACGCATTTTTTTATTTTTTATTTATTTTTTAATAACAAAAAAAATAAAAAATAACAACGCAGTTTGTTTTTTGTTTTTTTTAAATAACAAAAAAAATAAGGGGTTTTGGATGCGTATAGTTCATATTTTAAACACAAAATGCAATCCTACACCGATAGCTAGGTTCCAAAATGGGTAATGTTTCAACAATTTTGACGCTCATTGTAGCTCTGTAGATTAAAGCTTGCTTTGCACACTAATATTGATTCGACTTAGCTACTTCAGTAGAGCAGCACCTAAATGTTTTTCTAAGAAAAACGAGGAATCGATTGACTGGTTTGTATTCATTCCCTGGAGATTTAAAGTACAAAGACGCAGCGGCCATGTTGGTGGTGCAAAAATGCTTTGTGCACCAAGATGTCATATGCAAATCTACAATACTCCAGTTTCGAGTTGTTAGATACCGCTGTACTCCTTGACAGAAGACGCATTTGTTCAGGCTAAGCCTCAATTCAGAGTAAAGTATTCACAAATACCGACGAGAACGCGAAAACATGTTGACATTCAATAATAGAAACCTTTTTTAATTCCACGGGTTATTCTCTTGATTGAGGCTGAGCAAACGCGTCTTCTGTCAAGGAGTACAGCGGTGCGTAAATCAACTCGAAACTGGAGTATTGCTCAGACATGTATCTGGATGATATTTTTAACTCTCTAATAATACTAGATGTAAGATTCGATATCTACAAAGAAAATGGAAAGAAAAACCACTTAAATAAGCTTAAAGAAAACGCTCGCAAAGGAGCTCTGGGAAACCGCATCAATAAGCTTAAAGAAAACTCTCGCAAAGAAACCGCATCAATAAGCTTAAAGAAAACGCTCGCAAAGAAACCGCATCAATAAGCTTAAAGAAAACTCTCGCAAAGAAACCGCATCAATAAGCTTAAAGAAAAACGCTCGCAAAGAAACCGCATCAATAAGCTTAAAGAAAACTCTCGCAAAGAAACCGCATCAATAAGCTTAAAGAAAACTCTCGCAAAGAAACCGCATCAATAAGCTTAAAGAAAACGCTCGCAAAGAAACCGCATCAATAAGCTTAAAGAAAACGCTCGTAAAGGAGCTCTGGGAAACCGCATCAATAAGCTTAAAGAAAACGCTCGCAAAGGAGCTCTGGGAAACCGCATCAATAAGCTTAAAGAAAACGCTCGCAAAGGAGCTCTTGGAAACCGCATCAATAAGCTTAATAGAAAGACCAGCTTTATTTGAGCCTACAGGCTGTATGTAGTCTTGGTGTGTTCATCCCAAAAGGAGGCGCGCGCAAAGGAGCTCTGGGAAGGCGCAAGACAGCCATATTTGTTGTGGTTCAGTCAATACAAACCTTTGCTTGGCAAAGCTGTTATCGTTGATTCCATTGCGACTTGTAGTGTTGTTGTTGGTGAAATAGAAACAGATGAACTGCTATTTACACACTGCCCTGAAATGATGTGATCTGAGAGAGACAATAATCATCACTAAAATATGCTACCATTAATGTATTCTGTCCCTGAAGCGTACTAATTTCAATCTGTGCAGATTCAAACTTGTAAATCCAGTGTATGTAGTCGTATTCATTATAATTCCATGACTGCAGCCCCTGCAAATGCCACTTACGTATTAAAAATGAAGAAAAAATGGACAATCTTTCTTCATCTTTTTGCGCCTGCGCAGACATTTGCGTCGTCTGCGTCAAGATTGGAACACATTGAAGTACGCGCATATTCAAATCAGGGCGTCTCTGTCTTATGTGTTTTCTTTGCATGTGCTAGAATTGCTTGTATGTACTTTCATGATGCTTCTATTCACCTTTCAGCATGTATTCACCAGACGAGTTCCTCGAAGCGTTTGTGCTTTGCATGCATCCAGAACTCTTTACCACACATTTCCCTTCCACTTCATAGCGAAAACCAGTACAGTTTAGGATGCCCACGTCTGTAATCTGCACACAAAACTGTGCACATTCATCCAACGATCCAAGGTGAACGAATAGATCTCGCTCTTCGTCAGGAACGTAATGGCCGCCTTGTACAAAGCGGGATAAAGATGGCGGGACTGGTGGTGGAGATGGTTCATCTGGGAAAGAAAGAAATACAAACACAAATAGAAATAAATAAATTTATAATTAAATTATTTAACTGGACCAAGGGCTCAGAGAAGGAGAAGAGGTGAAAGCTTATCAATATGCTTTTTATACAATTTTTTTAACAAAAAAAAGAAGAAATATGTAAACAATTCCAAAAAAGAAAACAAACAAGAACAAAACAAGAACAAAGCGAAAAAAGAAAGAATGAAAAAAAAAACCGTGCTACGGCTGGGACTCGAACCCCCAGACTCCCAGGTTCAAAACAGATGAATGCCGGTAATTTATCCAAAAAAGTCCCATACTCCCAGACATTATGCTGAGTCACCGTATGTTACGTATAGGATGAAGATTTCGGCCTCATCCGCGCTATCCGGGAATTACACCAATCAGCTTAGTAGTCAAAGAGGGAGGGAACAGTCGGATCCTAGGCCCACTAAATAACTGCCCCGCACCACTAGGCTATCGTGCACGCTTATTGATTTGGAGGACAAAATAACCTAATTATTATGTAACCTAGTGTATCTTGTGAATGGACTGTCTATTGTTGTGCAAATTACTATGGTCCCGTGGCTCGCGCGCACTGAAACACGGCGCTTTTAGAAGCACATGGGCCGGGGTTCGATTCCTCGCTGCACCGAATTTTTATTTTTTTTACAGTTTGTTTTTGTAAGAACATTTTTATACTCACGAAAATGATTAAATTGTAATAAGTTATTTTTATAAATATATCTATCAAGTCTGTGTTCTCAAAACGGATCTTGTTGACCAAGACTCATAATTCGAACCCAGTCTTCCACTCGTTTATAGGTCTACTTTATTGGAACCAACCGCTGACTACAAATTGTATTGAAACATCTGCAATAACTTATGTACCTTTGAATAAATTTATCGACAATTAAACAAAGCTGTTTTATAAAAGTTTGTTAAAAATCGCCAAAAGTGACTACTTTAAAAATCGCGGGCGCACCGAAACCACCACGGCTGGAAATCGAGCCTATATTTTTGCGATTCGCGAATTCTAATAATTAGCGAATTTAGATATTTCATCTTTGGTGAGCGATGTCATATTTTACCGATTTTATACATTTTAGCGAGCAGAAGTTTTATGCGACTCATTTGTGTGAATGGCTAAATAATCCCCTAATAAATTCGCTAAAATTCGTTGTCGCCAAAAAGTAGCCTTCGGTAAAAACATATGATAATTTCGTTTAAAACTAATTTGTTTTTGTTGGTAATTTAATCGTTCAAACATAAGTTTTTTCACAATAACAAGTCATCTATAAACAGTTCTCTATCTTATTCACTGTATATATTGATTAGATAATCCAGGGACGTGCTACATCAAGGTGGGAATGTTATTTTTAAAGCTGTATGGTGGCTTGTTGTTGACATGTTTATAAACCACAACGCACAAAAGTAGCGGCTCTATTCCATGTGGGGCTCTAGACATACGAGAAAAATAAAACAAACTAAGTATTTCAGCTATTGATAAATGGCTATAACAGCTGCTATATTCTACTAGATCAGAGTGTGACGCATGCGTAGTGGGGGGGAGAAGTACAAAGGAAAAACGGGGAAGACAAGATGAGAGAAAAACGATAAACCTGATGTATACCAACGTTGTAGCCAACACTAAACAAACGGTCCGATATTGTTCGGTGCAACATGTTGGAGACGTTTGAACCGCCGCCCTGTTTGAGTGTCAACATGGCCCCGCAAAAAGTCAGTCTCGCAAATTTTCGGTCAAATTTCGCGGGCCTCGAAGTCTCGTTTTTTTTCGCAAAAAGCCGTCTCAGAGTCTCGAATTTTGAAAACAAAGGAAATCGGTGAAAAAGCGTCTCGGGCTCGCCAAAATATATGCCTCGTCTCGGAGTCTTGCAAAGTCCTCACCTTGACCATTCGATACCAACATTCAAAGTCTAGTCGAAGCAAAGCACAATGTTGGGAAACGTTTTGAACACCTCATTCAAAAACAGTATTCAACATCGCATCTATGGATCCAAAGTATGCTGGACGATGTTGTGAGCGTTTTACATGGGCCTTAAACAATCTTAGTAGTGTGTGATATAACACTCTTAGTTGGTGATGTCGACATCAGTTGCACGCAATTCTAATATGGAGAGTGATAAAATGACAGAAATATTAGTTCCATTTCCAGCTGATTAAGGTTTGGTTGTTATGTGTCTAGATTGAGAAATGGCACAGTAGGTGCTGCAGTTCCCCACGAGGCATGTGACATCAACGAATAAAAATATGAAAAAATATGAAATAATTTAAGGGAGAATCTTACAAAAAGGAAACGTGCAAATCTAAAGAGAGGATTATCATAGAAATGAGAATGATATCCTAGCTTGTCTTTAAGTAAGTTGTAGGATAATACAGCTAAACAAGGATGTCTTAAATGATTTGTAAAATAATCTCAGGCTTCGACTACTTATTATTATCAGTAAATCGATGTATTTCCTTGAACCTTACGTCCGGTACCGGTAACACCATGAAGTTACTTTATCAAACACACGAGACACGGTAAAACCCATGGAAAACGTCATAATGAAAAAATGGAAGAATGGGTAGAGAAACAGGAAATGTCGAGCAAAAGAAAACAAGAGAAATGGAAGTATAGAAAAGGAAAGAAAAAATAGAAAAGGAAAGAAAAAGGAACTTAAAGTGGGAACTAAAAGAGAGCAAGGACATGACATTTGGTGTTTTAGTAAAGAGATTTTTCAACATAAAGAATTGCTAATTAAGAAGCAAACAAGGATTTTAATTGATTATTATTTTCATGAATACTGACGGAATTCCTCTTTTGTTTTACACGATGTTTTTAAAAACTCCAATCACAGCAAAGCCGATGATTCTATCTGCAGGAAACCTAAGATCCGTAACTCTACCATACACACAAGATTACACCCACTGCAATTGAGTCATTTTTTTTCCCTTTTAAAATTGTTGTCAAATTGCCTAAAAGCAAACAGTAATTTCACTGCCATGTACCAATGTAATTGGTAAAGTCAACGTTTCGTACATTTGTTGGCTTTTTTTCGCCTTCGAACATTTGGTATGGCTTTTTCTACGTTCGAACTTTGGTGTCTTTTTTCTACGT